>JAGQAX010000126.1:0-202724 GCA_019142605.1 Cephalopholis sonnerati
ACCAGTATAATATATGCATGTATGTCATCATATAAACATTTGTGCGCAAATATGTTTAGAAGATGTGTTTATTTATAAGGATTTGAGTATGTATTTAATAATTTTCTTTGATTTTACTGGAATTCACAATGGTATAAGAATGATTAGTGTGATGGTGTGTGTGCAAACTCATGAAAACGACACTACAGTTTGTAAATGTGTCAGTAAGCTGAACTGTACATTTAATTTCAAGGGGTGCAACTTATCACTTTGGCATTTAGCCTTATGTTCCATAAACTTTATGTTGTTCCCAGACATAAAACATTTTACTCTGACTCTGTTCTGCCAGTGTTCCCATCTCTGTTTCACCCAGCCGTTCTCCAGGCCTCAGCTGTTGTACAGCCGCTCTGACCTCTGAGATTTGGGGGCTGTGATAGGGGTCGGCCTGTCAGTGTCTCCCTCAGGGCAGTGCAATGACATTTAACTCAATATCCCAGAAGGATAAGGTTTCTCCCCCGTCCCCTCCAACTTCCGCCTCAGTCTATTGCTGAAGTGTCAGTGGCCTGTGGGTGCAGGGACTACTACAGCGTAAACCCCTGTAAGTCAGGACAACCATCACCGCCAACTCCCACTGTGGTGCTAACATGCCACGCCCTCGTGCCAGGCTGAGGGATCACCATGTGCCGCCTTAACCCATCGAGCCCTCCCTCCTCCACTTGTGAACTCTATACGTGTTCCCAGTTCTGTACAAGTGTTAAGTACTGTGGCGGTGCAGCTGTACGCGCAGCTATCTTATGCAACTAAGTCTGTCTCTGCTGACTTGCACGGCACAAGCAAAGTGAGAGGGACAAGGCGACATTTGTGATTTAAAGACATGGGGTCAGGAAAGACTGACATATATCCTAAAGAAGGTTATTGTTATTAACAGCTCATTCTGTGGGTTGCACGTCATTTGCTGTCCAGCTGATTGATATAATCCATTTGTGGGGGCATAATAAAGTACAGGAACCCTCATTCACAACAGCACACATTTCATTCATCTCATGTTAGCCAGGAAGTGTAATTCTTATGTTTAAGCAACATGTTGATTAAAGGGACAGTCCTGATTTTTATTAGTGGGGTTGTATGAGGTATTTTATCCATAGTAAGTGTATTACCTACATTAGATGGCGGTCGGTGCTCAAGTTTGGAGAAGCAGACACGAGTACCGCCACAGAAGCTACGCAATGTACTGCTGTGGAGGGGGGCAGCAGCACAATGTACACAGCCACCTAACATAATAAATATCAGTTTAAGTGTATGCCATATTTAAAATATTTTTACCACTTTACACTGCTGTCAGACAGCCCTTTCATTTGGCACTACATTCTCTCAACCATAGACTTTCTGTATTCCTACACATCTCTCTCTTTAGGCTCGTTCACTCTACCTTAGCAAACGTTCTATGTACTCTGGTTCATAAAGAAATCCACTTTGTTGTTGCTATCATAATCACTCATTTTTACTAATTTTTCATGTGCTTACACTTCTTTTAGGTGGACCTTTATTGGGGTGGCTAAAATACGTTTGCTGCTGCCCCAATCCACAGCAGTACAGTTTGCTCCAGTACTGGCGTCAACGTCTGTTTCGTCGTCGAACAGTGTTTCCCTCCGGTAAAAATGTGTTGCGCCTCTCTCTGTGGCTAGGGTTAGGGATAACCCTGCATTAATGTGGTGTCGGAATAATCGGAAAAATGAGTTCCTGAAAAGGATCATTCACATGAACGCCCCCTGAAGTTGGAACAACTCAGAAAGTCTATATACAGAAACATGTTTGGTTGATGGTAATAAAGTTTTTATTCATTCACATATCGCATTTAAAGTTTTTGCTCACATGCAATTTGTAATATGGTATGAGGTTATAACCGTTAGTTGTAGTCCATGTACAGTGACCTAGAATGGATTTTAGAAAAGTTATTAATCAACATTAGTCAAGTAAAGCAAGATTTTAGTAGTTTTAGGGGATGTACTGGTGCAACAACAAGTCTAGGACAAAACCGGTTTGTAATATAAAGCTTCAAACTGTTATCAACATGTTGTTTAAATGCTCTGCGCAACAAATTACAGCACATCGTCTTCGTAGCGTCCATGTTGTTTCCACAGTACGACTTAAGGCTATAGATGGTAGAACGACTGCCCAACTCAGGAAATGGGACCATCCAAGGAACATGTGGACTCAGCATAAGGTTTGGTCCAGATTTAGGTTAAGAGTAAAAACATAAACAGGAAATAGCCTTCAACAAAACAACGGTACTCTTTCTGTTTCTCCAAACTGGGGGCACGCAGTCTGCCATCTACTGTAGATAATACACTAACTATTGATAACAGCCCCACTTTACCTTTAAAATAATGTACTCCAATTCAGCAGACTCCAAGCAGTAAGGTAAGACTGCAGCAGCATCATCCTAACTGCACTAAGTCTAGTTTGCATTCATAAACTGCAGCACTGTTACAATCTTTAGCTTTTTATGCACATGCAAAATAAATTAGATGCAAATATTTTCACTGACCGACAACATAAAATCAAATAACGTGTGGTATTGACAGTGAGGACATAATTAGTACTGGGCAATAAGGCAATGGATAAAGGAGCTACAGTGTCGGTGTTAGCTGGGTACTTGTTACAGCATTAGCTAATAGTAATAATAGAAGTGGCAGCTGAGTCTCTGAATCCAGAATTCCTCACGAGATATAAATAGAGCAGGTGACACTGTGCTGCTGGGCATGGCACCACCACAGCTTTGCGGCTTTTTTATTTAAGAATGCTGGACCTTTAGCTCAGGCTCGTAAGTCTAACTTTCAACTATTGGGGTAAAATAAGATCGCATGTTGGAGCGCACATTTGACTCCAGTGTCATCAGTATCCATGTGGTACTTTGGGCCGAAGAGTTCTTGGTTGTTCACACCATTCCACACACTTAGGGCTGTACTATATAAACCATGGGGGAGCCGACGGGAAAGTGAGCCTGTTGATCAAAAGTGGCTTTCGTTCTACTGATGGGGTGTCATTTACTTGGCTCTGCATTTTTAGAGGCTGCTGTTGTTAATTTACTTGGAGAGACATTATTTTGGAAAACTCAAGGTCTGCAGTACGAAGCACAGCATCCTGTTAGCTTTACTGGCTGAGATAAAGTCAGATTTGACTTACAGCTGCCTCGAGTCAGTCCATGTACATTTTAGAGGAAGTCCTGAAACAGTCTTTCCTGTACAGTGGTTACATGACTACACAAAATTCTGAGCTTGATCTAGTATTGTATGAATCACAGAGGTCGGTGCTGACAACTAATTTGGGTTTTGGTTTTGTGGATACTTTTTTGACTAAACTTTACTTGTTGAAGCAGTTTTGATGTAGCATACTTTTTACTTCTTAGCTCAATTACATTTTGAAAAATCTCTATGTTGACTTAAGTTGTATTTGCATACATTTGTGGTACCTTTTACCTTTGCCTTTTTTTTATTACCCATGAAGTTACTTCTCAAGTAGTTTTTTTTTTCAGTAGATGGGTCAGTACCAGAGCCCGAATCAGAGTTTTATTGGTAGTCCAATATGCAACAATATAAAAAGTTTTTTTTACAGAATATAAGGCAGTAAAAGATGCTTGAGCATTTTAGAAATGGTGTCAACACAGTTTGTTAAGAAGCAGCTCTCAGAGACATGAATCATTTGATGTTATTTAACAAAGAGGACAAGAACTTAAAATCACTCTAGCAAAATACAGCTGGTGTCAGGAAGTGTAACAGCCAACTCACTCAGCCCAGTCACCTGTACCTACATTACATTTGGACGTTATTATGTGGTGGATATGTTGAAACTTTACATTTCAACAACACTTGATGTGTGGTTATGTTTAGATCAGTGGTTGTCAAATAGTGTGCCGTGATGCCAATCCAGGTGTGCTGTGGGATTTTGTGATAACCACACATACTTACTGAAATATTCAACTGGGCCTATACAAAAAGTAATGAATGAATTTTTAAGCGACTGTATCAGTATGTTGTGTGCACCTATTTCCTAATAAAGAGGCAAACTCTACCTTAAAAAATTTTAATTCAATTTAATGTAATTCAAAAAACTTTCACGGGAAACCCATTTGTCGACGTCCGTGCGTAGGCATTGTAAAAGTGTGACATGTCACATTATTTTACATTATTTCCCTTTTAAATGGCTGTTACTGATGTTTTGATGTAATTTTAAAAAGTTTAAAATGAATTCTTAAATGATTTTAAGAAATATTTTATGAGCATTAGTTGGTACTCAATTGTTATTTGATATCAGTGAATAAAAACGAACATTTATGTTGTGATAAGAGTGATAACACAGGTTATAAAGGCTAAAGTGCACACATATAAATACAGGTGTGCCTTGAGATTTTGGCTAGTTTGAAAACCACTGGTTTAGGCACAACAACCACTTGGTTAAGGTTCAAAAGAAATCATGTTTTGACTTAAAACACCAGGTTTAGGTGGCACAATACCATCAGAAAATGTTTTGATGTCTTGGTATAAAAGAAACCAACTGTTTCTCACGGTACTATCCCGACTGGAAACACAGCAACATCTCTGTAAATGGACAACCGCTCTTTGTGGCACTATTCTGGCAGGAAACACAGCAATGTCTTGGTAAAAAAACAACCACTTTTGTGGCACTATCCCCGAGGAAAACAGAGACGGGTTGCTAAAAAAAACACCCAGGTTTGATGGCTACAAAGCCACTGAAAACACAGTGATGACTTTCTAAAAAACAACTGGTTTTGTTGTTTGTTGGTATCGAACAGTGGTCTGCAGCTTGGAAAGTGTCTCGCCCAGGTGTCACACCATACACCAACCCCTCCACTTTCCAATGATAAAGTCAGCTCATATACTACTATATCACCTTAGAAACACTGATACATATGAAACATACAAATTAAACTAGTCCGTGGTTTGCACAAACATACAATGCAAACATTTTCTTCTGGGCTCCCTCACTAATGATTAAAACTTTAAAACCAGCACATAAATCCCCATTACCAACATGAGGCACCATGTCCTGAACAGACACAAATAAAACAAACGCTAATAAAAAGAAACATTTGCACATCACAGCTGAGCAGACGGTGAGGTGCGGTCAAGCGGGTCTTCACGGTTAGTTGCTACCTAGTTTGTTAAATACATTATTGGAAGGTTAAACAATGAGTCCATCATGTCATCTTTTCATTACAACTCTAACATAATCCTGTCTCTGACAACCGACATGTCACTCTGGCTTATCATATCATCGACCCGAGGGATTCCCGTGTACTGACCGCCGAAACTCGACACGCAGAGATGAATGGAGAGAACGAGTAAAGAATAAACAGTTTACAACACAAGCCGTTCTTTAGCAACGACAGCAGTAAACAGCTTCCCGTGTGTTTGATCGGGAGCTGATCATTTTGCCCCGGACCTGATTAATAAAAAATGACCGTGTGTTGTCTTTTTAACACGCACAAGGTAAAATATCTGTTAGACTTAATTCAAGGCCAGAGATTTTATGTTTTTTAATTCAAGAAAAACCAAGTTAAGAGTAAAGAAAGGCAGAATAAAGGGGATCATTCATCAGTTGGCAGGTCACTTCTCTCTTGGTGTCAGTGTCTTTGCAGTGGATCTTGCTTTACCATCCTGGGACCTATGCCTATCCAACTTCAATGGCCTCCAATTTGTCAGCGTCTGCCTGGGCCCTCAGCTCCATCCCCGTCTCAAGCATTTAAATGAGTCACAATATGTCCTGCCAGAGACCTTTCTGCTTCTTTTCTTTCACCTCCAGCCTGGTGGCAAGAGTCTGCCTTTTAACTGAATGCTCACTGGAGACGATTTTTATCTCAGCACATTCTTGGCAAAGAGTTTCCAGGATCTCAAAGTCACTAAGAGTGTCTGTCTCGTTCTACTCCCTCTGGTCATTTTGCTTCTGGAGCAGCTCCGTAATTTCCTGACCGAGACCATCCTTTCCATCTTCTCTGCCATGTGCCTGTTGGCTGTCTTCTTGTTGCTCTTCTTCATTGTGTTGAGGACCCTTTACATATCCTGTACTACTTTGCAAAGGGTCAGATTTGCCAGCCTCTGCCTGGGTTGCTGATTGTTCTTCCTTCTGAAGGTTCGGGTTCAGCTGCAGAATTTCTTCCTAGAGGCCTACCAGCTTTGTTTTACCCTCAGTATCGAGTATCTGTGTTGTAACTGAAAACTAATCCAAGATGTTGTGCTTCTTCCCCAGTTTCTGCACAAGTTCATCTGCATATCAACAGCCTCAGTTGCTTTGGCCTTTGCCTCAGGTCCGTCTTTATCTGGAGCTGGTGGTGGAGCTCCGTCATTTCTTCAGAGAGAACTTCTTGCTTAGTCTTCATCTTCTCCATTTCAAGCATCAGGTATTCAGCTGAATTCCTGACCTCCGGGTGATGACTTAGCTGAGTGGAGACCACCTTTACACCTGTCACCTTGTCAATTCTCTTGGAGTTAGCTCTGAAGATTTTTATCCCTGTATTCTCCAGCTGGAGGGCGTTGTGGTCGCTGCAACATCTCAAAGAGATCCACAGTGTGCTCATGGCACCCTTAAGTTCGCTATTTTCTGATGTTCTCGGGTGCTGTCATTGAAAATGCATGTTTCTACTACAAGCCTAATGAGAGCTGTCCAGTATTCTGATTGGTATTCGCCCCCAAAAAATCCAGCATCAGTCGGACTCTATTTAGTGCTCTCACTCAAGTCATTACTTTAAATAATTTTACTTGTACTTGAGTCCTTGTTTTTGGAATTAAAAATACTTTTGTTTGAGTGCTTTCTGTTCACCTCTGATGAAGTCATCAAGCCCTCAACTCACACGCACTGTACATCACACTGTCAACCTTACAACAGATTTACTGTCACAGTTCCATCTATTAAAGGGGTTATATTTCACAAGTGAAAACAGTTTTATGTTAATATGGTTGATCATTAAAGTATATCTCCGAAATAGAAGCCTGCACAGATTTAAACGTTTTTTTTAAATGTCTGCACATGAACAATATACGTCTGTGTCATAATAGCAGTCATAACTTGCACATCTTAGTATTTCAGACCATCATAGCTGTACAAACTAGTATGTACAGTATTTAGTATCATCTGAAAGATGAACTCTTTGAAATTTACTACATCTTCAATGTCTCGTCTATTTTGAGTCCTCTCATCTAACCAAGACACTATTTAGGGGTTCACTGCTATGACTGATGGGCATGTTGCAGCCACAGAAATGGATTGCACCCCGTAATATATGATTACCAAAGCTTGATTTTCACCGTTTTCTAACAGCACTGAATACAGTTAACCCACACACAGTAGACACAAGGTCACATTTGAGTCCTTGAGACTCACTGACCAGCACAAAATTCGGAAACATAATCCCATAGAAGTGCCGCAGTAAGAATCTGAGACCCCGTAGCAAGTGACAAATTGTGACGACTGAGAGCGACTTTAAGTCTTCAAGTCTGTCGTCTTGCTATAAATGTACACAGGATTGTACTCCTGAAGTAGAATGAGAAATGCTGGGGCACCCACTGACCAACAGATATCAGGTTTGCAGCAAGAAAGTGATTTCCGTCACAAGCACAGTTGCGGCCTAAATATTTACGCCTCATAAACATCTTTTAGTTTTGGCCATATTTTGTTGCGCAAGAGGTTTGAAAAAGGTAACAATTGTTTCTGCTGCAAAACATTATGAAATAAATGGGTAATTGGGTTTTTAAATTATTAATAAATGTGTTTTTTGGGGGGGGGGGAATATTGTAGTGCTTCACCATTCACCTTACTGGACTTGTTAGATTTTGAAACAGAATGAGTCATGTCAAACTACGGGACATGGAATCACAGAAAATCAATTCCCATTTAAAAGGTTTCTGCTTTTTTAAATCTAAATCCAACCCCCTTTAGCTCTACCCTTCACCTCTCACCTCATTGGTCCTGTAAAAGGAAGGCTAAATGATGGACAGAGCGTCTTGAAGAAGAGTGTTGATGACAGGAAGACGAATGAATGCAAAAAGAGCCAGAGAAATGCCTAAGAAAGAAACAGGATCCTTTTTTGATAAATATAGAATGAGGGACGACAAGAGAGACACAGTTTTCAACAGCCACTGTGTAGTAACAGGAGGAGAATATTACTCTTATTTTAAAGAAAAAATAAATTGATATAAACTTATTATTGGAGATACGGTTATGCACAAAATACTGTGACTACTGCAGCCATCGTTTTTATTTTGTTGGCATAAATTCAGCACTTTTGAAATGTTAACTATCCCTTGGAAAAATGTAAAGGAAAAAGTATTATTTAAAAAAAGCTCTACAGTGCTTTTGTCCCATCGTTATGTGGCTCCTCTGACTGGAGGAGTCAAAGGAGCTCAGCAGCACCTCCCTGTGGACAACAGTTAAACATATTCACACAGTTCAGGCTAAACTAAACACCCTTGAGAATCACAGTCAGTTTGTTGCTTCTAAAGATCTTTTTAACTCACTATATGACCAAAATCATTTCAGTCTGGGACATAGTACACAAAAATCAATTTTATATCATTTATAAAATGTAACCGAGTTCAAGTTAGGACATAAGTATGGAGAACCAATGAGGTAATAATAAATAATAATGAAATAAGTAATAATCATATGAACAAACTTGGACAAAATATCCTCCTGAGACCCTGTGTCCTTATATGTGGACATCACATTTGGGGTTAACTTGACCTTATACTTTATTCTGCTTAACTTAGACCTGTTGTCCTCCTTCATGGACGCTTTTTTGTGCCACCTAGTGGTAGTAAGAGCACGACACACTAATCCATGTAAAAACAAGATGGCAGCCATCTCTGCCAAGTCAGCCTGCAGCCGATACCGACACAAAAGTGGAAAAGGTCCAAAACCTGATCACATTTTATGGTTGAAACTTGTTTATTGTACTTTGCTATGGCAACAAATTTGAAGAATTTTAGCAACAGTGACGAGCTGTGACCCTGTTAATTAGGAAGCACTCATTTGAAGACATTAGGACTCTATCATTGTCTTGTTTGAGGACATTAGGACTTAGTTGTTGTTGACAGTGTTTAGTTTTTTATACTTATCAGGTCCTACTGATCGCAAATAAATAGGAGAAATTAAAAAAGTAAACAAAAATTTGGGTCTCAGGAGGATATACAATAAAACAATGACATAATGTAGAGCTAAAACTTAAGTGTATAAATTGGACTAGGAAGAGTTGACTGTAACAAAAAGGTGTCTGTGAGGTTGCGTGTGAGTGCATGAACTAGGGCTGTTGCGATATTACTGGTATTTTTAACAACCATTTCAAAAATAAAATATTCATTCATCATATAAATACACTTTATATTATACTGTATAAATAATTCAGCGCCTCTTAAACCTTTCGTTTCTTTACGTTCTTACTTTGTCTCCGTCCTCTGATGCCATCTAGTTGCCTTTTCACTGTCCATTGAATGTAATTGCTCTTTTGGTACGATTTTCTACAGTCATGGTTACAGACTCTCCCTCCACCTCCCTGCATGCTTATTTTGAGTGTAATTCATTTGAAGACGTACTTGACCTTTTTTTTCCCCTCTAATTATTCAACAGATATCACAGTAGTTTTGTTATCAGGAACTCTTTCGGCCATGATAATCATGCAGTGAAGAGATGTTATTGAGCCAGCCATAGCATGAACACGTGGAAACATGATCGAATGTGGTCGCAGCTAAAGGAAATTTGTGCTTATTACATGTAATATGTCTTTTTATATGTAGGTTTCTCTGTGAAGGAGCCTCGGAGCGAAAGCATTTCACATGATTGTTCTTGTATAACTGAAGTTAAAAAAAGTCTTTAATCAGTTGATTATTAGTTGAGCAACAGAAACATATTTTGAGGATCATGTTAAAGTCACAAGTCAAGCAGAGATGTCAAACACATTTGCTGGTTCCAGCTTTCAAATGTGAAGGTTAGCCTTTTTCATTGTTTTACATTATACTGTCTGTTATTCAACAATCTTGTTGCATCCTTTTGTTCCTGTGCGATGACAATACAGGCTTTCTACTCTATTTAGGAGAGCGTGACGGCCATTTTTAACTATTTTTTTAACATGTTGCAGACCAAATGATTAAACAATTAATTGAGAAAGTAATGGACAAATTAATCGATAATGAAAATAATCATACATAGCAGGCCTATAACAGTCTGATGCGCTTCCAAAGCCCATCTTAATATTAGAAAAAGTTTATTTCATCCTGCATCTTATAAAAATAACAATTTACTTTAGCTTGTTTTCCTTTTATTCCAGCAAATTTTGTTTTAAATTTGCTATGAAATAAAAGTGTCCTGAAATAAATCATTATTGTGAAAAGACACCAGGTGCATTTCATTATTTTATAATAACAATCAGAGTTTAAACTGAATCCTATAAACTGGTGGAAGTACTGTGAGGACTGGTAACCAGATGTACAAACAGTCATTTGCAGGGGATTAACTACAAATCCACTTGTTTATATCACATAGCAGAAACGGGATTACAGTAAAAATGACTCGCAGACACTGCAGCTCAGATTCTCGCTTTATTGGTCAACTTGATGAAAGACTACAAAACGAATTCACAAAAAATCTCTTTCAAGTAATCAAATCTGTACAAACCTAAACTGTATGGGGTTTTTACAGCTCTGGCTCATATGAATCTGAAGAGTCATATGTGTGTGTGTTTGTGTGTGTGTGGGTAAGCATGTGCTTGCTCGTCTGAGACAAGGTGACATGTTCCTTCCTGTTCAAGGATACCGAGACGCCACGCTCAGATAGGCAAGACACAGCATGCACGCTCGCACACACATGCACACACCTGTGTTTTGAGATTTTACAGTACAGAGGACAGGGAAAACAAAATACTTCCCCCCTCCACAAGTACACACACGCCACCTGCTGGCAGGGGTTTGCTGCTAAATTCATCATGTCAGCAATCTCCCACCGCCTCCCAAACCCTGCTTTTTCAGTCAAAATTACTGTACAGACAGACACTGTGGTTTCAACCTTTCCACGGGAGGAGTGGTAAGAGAGAGGGAAAGTATAAATCTCTAATACTCTCACACAAAATGTACACGTGCACACATGATTTTAATGCTCACCGGCAGACGAGGCGTGTTTGTCGTCTGCGCACGCACGCACTCACTCAGACAATTCGTAACATTAAATGTTTTAAGAAGTACAGATAAAAAAGGAAAAAAGCCCTGGGTATAGGTTTGATTTCTGGCTGTTTGGTGAAAGAAAGGAGAAGAGAGGTAGAGAGGGCAGGAGGGGGTGGGTTGGAGGTCGAGGGCAAACTACTGGTGTCATTTCTTAGCTTTCCTTGGGGGAGTGACTGGGCGGCCAGTGCCCATGCCCCCTCCACTACCATAGAAGAGCTTCTTGTCTGCAGGTTTGAGAATCTGTGAAAGGAAAAGATGATAAAACTGAGCAAAAATCAACAACAACAATGTTTAAATTTTGACATGTTATAAGGCCCCCTTTACATCTTGCACTGAAATGCATTTTGGGTGATCCAGGCTGCAATTTGTGCCTGACCACATGAAAATACAGGTACAAATGCACCCAAAACAAATTGAGGACATATTGTGAACCACCTCAGGAGGTTGTCAGGGTGCACTGTGACCTTGTTTGAACTGTAAATGCTGTTGTGTTTTTACTCCACATTCAACAACTGTGCAACTGTTCCAAACCAGCAAGGCAGCAGCAGCTTTCCGTCACCCGAGGGTGAAGCTGTGGGGCGCACAGTGGTCTCTCTCTCATCTGATGCCAGCACTACTGCAATGTCTCCCTCATCTCTAAAGTGTTCCTGTCCGTCACTGTCACAGTCACTATTAGGTAGTAAGGATGGGTGATATGGCCCTAAAATAATTAATTAATATTTAAGGGTATTTTTGTGATAACAATATTCTTGACGACAAATTAGTAAAAAAATATATTATCAATTTAAAAACAGAGAAACAAACATGATGTAGTTTTTTGTCGAGCTGCAAGCATCACATAGGTTAACATTACCAAAGGTTTGTCACAAAATTACTTGATGACACCAACTCCCATGTGTACACGGTGTGAGAGGAGAGGGAGAGACGCTGAATGAGTTCCCTCTACAGGGAGGGTAACTTGTGATAACTTGCTAAAAGAGTCTGAGAAGCACGGGGCTGCTCATAAAACATTCTGGACGCCCAGGCCTAACAACGGCACGGTTTATTTCACACTACTGAAGCTGCGCCTCTTTTTGAAACCTTTGCGGAGTCACTAATAATTTCGCTTACGGCCATGCTTGTTGTTGCTGTGGGTAACAGTATGACATCAAAATGTCAACAGGTCGAAATATCGCATATATCATAATATGATTTTTTCATATGGATTAAAAATTATACCGGTATTTTTGTGAACAAGATGATAAGGCACACCCCTATCAGGTAGGCTTGTTTCATCCTCATCAAACTTGCTGTTCTTCCTGAAGGCTCAGAGATATGTAACAAAGAAAACTACTAGGGATGTTCAGATAACCAATCAGATACTTCAGCTGTACAGTGCACACTTCAATTACTATAAAGTTATTAAAATCAATTAAATGTCCTAGTTTAACGATGTAGACTCATTGCGTACATGTGTGAGGGGGCAAAAACAGGGGCACTGCGCACATACATGTTTAAAGAACGAGTCTGGTGTTATCTGACCCATAGCCCTATTGTTCGAGGGCTCTGTGGACTCTACATAGGAAAAAGAATGATAAAATTTGGCACAATACAGACTGAGTTATGGACAGGCAGCTAAAGCCAACCTAATGGGGCATAGAAACTGAAACTGAAACTTAAGGCTCTATGCCCCATTAGGTTAGCTTTAGCTGCCTGTCCATAACTCAGCCTGTGTTGCGCCAAATTTTATCATTCTTTTTCCTATGGACAGCATGCAGTGACCTTGAACAACAGGGCTATGGTTCAAAAAACACCGAACTTGTCCTTTAAGTACGGTACCCTGTTGAATAAGGTTTCCCTCCTGTTAAAGTTATGTTTCCTATAGCGCTAACACCAAAAACTTCATTGGTGATGTGACTAAAATACATTTAGGACCCATTCAATCTAAATTTGAGACGATTTAATACTTTTTAGGACCTTTTATTAGTAAATGCGTATTTCATACATTTTAAGACTTGATAAAATCTGGATACAAGATGCATTTCAATGCAAGGTGCAAAGGAATCTAAGTGACCTCGCTGTGTCTTGCTTACCTGGAATGAGCACATGAGGGTCTCGTCTACGCTCATCATGGCTCCGGCGTTGTCGAACTCACCGCAGTAGTTTGGGGCTGAGAACAGCGTCACTAGCTGCCTCTTTGCAAAGAACTCATATCCGTCCTCAACCACCTGAAAACAGATTGACAACAGGTTAACAAGCTGTTTACAAGGAGTGAGGGTAACTTCAAACATTTGCTTTTCACCTAAATAAAATAAACAGGGTACAAAAACAGAACTATACTGTAATTCATTGACAGCATTATATAGACAAAGGACATATACATCATAAACATGTTGCTGTCACTTGAACTGCCTACCTGGTTATCAGTAAACTGGGCTGAAATCCAACTGTGCTGAAGTGGCCATGGGGCTATCCAAGTATTTCAGCAGTACCTCACTTTTCTTCAAATATTCACTAACAGCTGGACACGCTTGTTTGATATGAAGTACCTCGTGTTAACTACAAAAGTAGTTTATGATAAGGAGGGGCAAATATTCACATCACAAAATGCTGTAGGAAAAATAAAACCATAAAAAAGACCTGGTAACCATCCACCTTGGTCAACCTACTCCTCTCATCGTCTCTGTAAAACTGCTCGAGATGCTATCCCATAACGAGACACCTCAGTTCCACACCCAACTCATGGTAGTTTAACCCACTGTACAGAAGTGGGATGTCTTAACTTTTCATTTATTCACTTTTTTTCTTTATCCTTACTGACTTATATACCTACATCTACAACCTTAGGATCAAGGCCGTGCACCTACCTGATGGGCCCGACAAATGAGGTCCATGTCGTGTTTGTGGAGGAACTTTGTGACCACATCGGCGCCGAAGGTGAAGGAAACACCACGGTCGTTCTCACCCCAGCCCAGCACATCTTTGTCCGGGTCGGCCCACAGCAGGTCGCAGAGGAGGCCCTGGTCAGGCACATCAGTGGGACGCATGACCCTTCGCACCTGCTCCATAGACTGGAGGTCTGGGGACAGGCCTGGAGAGGTTCAATGTAGAACAGGTAAATGTTAGACAGCAGAAAAACATAGTGTTTCTTAATGTTCTGAAGTCTGGGGTTGGTTTAACCACTTATTCTGGGTTTAAAATTAACCAGAGGCATAAAATATTGATACATATATTATTAATTTGCTTTTACTGTAAGGCTTGTTGACACCAATAAAGTTTGTGAACACAAAGGGAAATCAGGCCTGTACGTGCATTTTTAGAGCTGAAACAATCAGTCGATGAACAGAAATTATTCACCGACCATTTTGATAACCGTATGAGTCACCTTTAAGAAAAAAAACACCAAACACTGCCTATAAGCAGCTTCTAAAATAAAGACATTTTCTGCAATTTTGTGGTTTTATATGATTGTGAACTGAGTATCTTTCAGTTTGGGATGACGGCCAAACATTAAAACACATCTGGAGTTGTCACCTTGGTTTCTGGAAAACTGATGAACATTTTCAGTACTTTATGGACTAAACAGGTAACTAAAAATATAATCCACAGATTAATCCACAATAAGAAATTATCCTAAATTGCAACCCTTCAAATAATAATCCACCGGAACAAAAACAAAAGCTGAAACTTTCAGTTGTGTACGTCTACTTCACATTTGCATGATCATAAAATTATGGCTTGGGGCTTTAACCACAGTGTGCTCAGCAGATGGAAAACTCTGACAAACGTACAATATTCGTTCTGTGTGTTCTGTATTATGTAACTTAACAAGTCTGAAGAGGGAGGTGGTGTTTGCCCTCATGACTATCAGGGCCTGTTTACATATTTTGCGTAGCGGGTCTCACAGACTTGAGATAGCTGTGTCTGGCTGCTGGTGTCACGTTGTCTGACCCCTGAGGCCCATTTTATTAAGCCATTTGCTGTATTACAAAGCACTGCAAAACAAAATGAAAGCATCTCTTATTTACATTTGTGCTCCTTTCATTTTCTGTTATCAAATGTGTGTTTATTCTTTAATCGGTACTGTCTGCCTTTACATGTTTTGTTCTTTTTGTCAAGACCTCCGCACATTGAGATTTGCTCCTTTAAATTTTGCTTCTTTCTGGGTCGAGTATTTTGTGAGTGATTGACGTGGCATTTGTTTGAAATTTGCTGCTGTTTAAGACAAATATCAGCTCACATATGCTGCATTTCCACTGCATGATACAACATGGCTCTAATGAACTCTATACGTTCTTTTTTGGGGGGGGGGGTTCAAGATGTGGATAGTACCTGGTGCGTTTTAAGTGTACCAGCTCAGTCGAGGCTCCAAGCACGCTGAGCTGAAACTATATGGTGGAGGTAAAACACTGTTGACCACTGACTGGTTAGAGAGAATCGTCACTAGAAGGCGACACACGACAGCCTGCACAAACCTGACGTTTCTTAACAGACAAGCTACTGTTAGTAGCAACCACAATTATTTTATTCACTCAATCCAGATTTTTTTTAAAAAAGCAGCCCACAAACTACACCATACAATTGATGAAGCAGATGTTCCTCTCTTGGGTTGCAGATGAATGGATTCAGCGAGCGTCACATCAAAGATGATGTAACGCAATTTTCACACATTGTCGTTATGGTGATTAGCTGAGGATCTGGCCTACACTGAGGGGGCATTATCTGCAGTGGATAACAACCAGGTACCAAAACTGTGTTCATTTGAGTCGAACCATGCAGAGGAAATGTCGCATTACAGTATATTAAGGCTGTGTTCACGTTCAGGAGATCAAAAGAATACTTCACCTGCAAAATGACCATTTGTAAATCAATAAGTCCGGCCGTGTTAGCTCAACAAAAATGAGAAATGGGAAAAGATGATGTTTGTCTCATCTATCTTATCCAAAAGATTTCCTCCAGAGGTCAAAAGAGAACTCGTCATATGTTGTGGATGTAGCAGGGGAATCTGTGGATATTCTCATTTATCCAGGTCAATTCCATTCTGGCAACAATTGAATCATAGGCAACTGGACTTAGATTTGTCTAGAAGACGTTTCGCCTCTTATCCAAGCGGCTTCATCAGTTCGTAACGCCGCTTGGATAAGAGGCGAAACGTCTTCTAGACAAATCTAAGTCCAGTTGCCTATGATTCAATTGTTGCCAGAATAGCAGGGGAATGCAAAACCTGGTAAGCCGGTACTAGCTGATCAGAGGCCAAGTATGGGGGGTCAAGCCTTCGCCATAATCAGAAGGTCCCATGACATCATTCTGCATTATAATTAGCCATGTGCTTCTATCTGTGGATAAACGTCAATGGGCTAATGTTTTTTTCGGAGTAACAGGCAGTTGTACAAATGGGTTTTCAGTCCAATGGGACATTTTTTGACTATTGTGGCTCCGCAAACTTGGGCCGTCAGAACAACAGGCAGCTGTGGTACGGCTATGACAGCCTCCTGTAGTTTCAACAGACCTCTCCAACACTGTAAGGCGAGTAATCTCCACCTGTGCAGTGGAGTATGATTTAGAAAAAAAACATGGATATATGGGAAAAACATACATGAGTCACCATGTGGGTGTTCTCACGGGAGTCGCATGGCCACTGATCTGATATGCATCGCATTTAGGAACACATATGAAAGTGGTCCCGTCGGATTTGATGAAATCAGATTTTTTTCCCCGCACAAATCTCTACATTTGCTTGTAATGTAAATGTAGCCTTATTAGTAAAACATGAACTGTGCTAACACATACAGGGCACTAATTGTATTGGACAGAAGGCATGGCTATGGTGACTTGGTACATATTTAGTTCAGCAATGCCACAGTCATACGCACTATCTGTGAATGTCGTACCTGTCTTGTTGGCAGTACTGCAGGTGTGATAAGAAATAAGATAAAAGAGCTCTATAGCCAAGGATACATAAATATACTCAAAACAAGAAATTAAGATCCCACATAGTTCTACAGGCCTTTGACCATGATGTTGACAGTAACCACAGTGCAGAGACAAGTTTGTGTGTGTGCGTTCTGGATAGGCGCCAAATGAACTGTTTGATGAGGATACCTCCATGGCAACAGAAGATCTTCTCATCAACAATGGCTGCAACAGGCAAACAGTTGAAGCAGTCAGTGAAGGTCTTCCACAGCTTTATGTTGTATCGCCTCTTACCTGTGGGAGGAAACCACAATTACTTGGTTACAATCTAATCTTGAGACCAATAAAATCTTGAACAGCTGCACCTATTACATCAGAAACACAATATTTTTTATAAACCTGGCTCTGTGAGTAGCTGAGAAAGGCATGTGATTAATCACTGCTCATACTGCCTGATCGTGCTCCTTAGCCAGAGGCCTGGTGTACTGAGAGCTTATCTACATTTTGGCTTTTGTTACTACAAATGAGTCAGTTTCAATTTTTGTCTACTCTTTACAGTACTTCACTTCAGTTCAAACGTGTGAAAAATTAAACATCAATAACTGTATTAACTTGACTATGCAAGAGCCTGCAGGTTTGGGCTTACATTTTTAGCAAACTGCTGGCAAGTGTTGATAGTAGCGATAAGATTAATGTCTGTTTGTATCTGTATGCATGCCACAAGACTTACACTCATCGTAGAAGCCATATATTCTGTTAATGGAGGCGCACTCATGGTTTCCTCTCAGCAGAAAAAAGTTTTCTGGGTATTTGATCTTGTACGCCAGCAACAGGCAGATGGTCTCCAGGGACTGCTTGCCTCTGTCTACATAGTCCCCCAGGAACAGGTAGTTGCTCTCTGGTGGAAAGCCCCCATATTCAAACAGCCTCAGCAGATCATAGTACTGCCCATGAACATCACCTGATGAGAAAGGCAGTGTAAGAGAGGAAAAAAGCAGTGTTAGTAAAAAGTGGGATTATCATGCTGTGTATGTGCACAACAAGAAGTAAGAGATAGAGGTACAACAATACATGGCACCTTGCAAATTAACAGCACTTCATTCCACAATTGGCCTTGCATTAGGTTAAATGAATGTGGTTACTTTGGTGATGCTTGACTTTTTTTGGTGATCATGAGACTACATGTGCAAGCTTGCATTTAGTGCAGGATGGTGGTGAATCTCATCGCACAGCAAACTTTACCAGTTCCTGAAATCTGCAGACTGTTCCTTTAAACTATCGCTCTTCATTAAGTGGCATCAGCAGTGTGACACAAGAGGGCAACTCCAGGGAGACTTGAAGTGCAAAACAGCACTGTACTCGCAAGCGAGTTTTATCAGCTCATCCCTACAGTTGTGTAATTATGTGGCAAGGTCACAGCCATGCACTTAATAACTAGTAGGAGTGGGGGGAAAAAATAAACTCTTTGCTACAGCACGATTCTCTCTTGGAAGGTTATGCCCCGATGCAGATGGGTCAATTATCGGAAATTTAAAACTCAATTCTCAACATTTCGATTGCCTGTAATAACTCAACAAGTCCGGATTGTATGTTCCTTTCAAGTGAACCAGTTAAACGATGAAACATAGTGCAGCTGATGTAAACATGTGTGTCATGTTTACATTCTAAGACAGACTATTTCTTGAGTTTTTGTAAAGATGGCTGAGTGTGAGCAACCACTGTTGGATACACCCTGACACGCACCCTGTGACTTAAAAGCTGGTGTACGAAAGCTTTAGCTTCTCTGAAGTTGTAGGGAAAAGGGATCTGGACAAGAGGCACGCAGTATGCAAGTTGTATCAAGCTAAGCAAAATATTAAGGAACAGAACAAACATGAGAAACCCTATTTCATGTTTCCACGCAGAGTTGGGGGAAGTACAGGCACAGATCTCTCTATCTATTTGTCCTTGCTACTGTATTAATAAAAGATAATGGAAGTGAATTCATCTGTTTATTTAAATTATAGATCATTACAATGAGCTGTTTTAAAAGTAGTCACAAACTCAGAGAAAAAAATCATACAGAAATCAAAAATGTTGATGCTTCTAGATACATAATTGTTTTATTATCAAACCATAGCCCTCTGAATCTCAATGAAATCATAAAGTGCCTAGAGACTGCCACCCCTAATAACATAAATGTAAGCCCTCTCATTATGGTCCAGCACTATAAGCAACAACAGCCATCTATGACTGTTTGTAAATGCAATGTGACCGCACAAGAGAATTCCCCTGACTCTAAAGAACACGACTAAGCCTCACCACAAATCTTGAGGGGCGCCTCAAGTTCAAGCAGGATTGGCTGGCTGAGGAAGATCTCCCGGGATTTGAGGCAGAGACCACGGATTTCGTTCTCTGTCAGCTGAACATTTTTGCCAGGTCTGGAGCCCTTCACTGTGAGGGAAAAATGCAACAAGAGTGAGAAATCGCAGGCTGGAAACAAAGCAGAGTGTATTATTCATACCCATCAGTAATTCAAACAGTGTGTAAAAATATGAGCTGAAGTTATGACAGCGTTTTGGAGAGAACAGGCAAGCGAGAATATGGATTTTATTCCTAAAAGGGAAAAAGACACCCTAAAATAGAATTCACATGTTCTGAGCAAAATACGGCAGACTGCCATGGACAGTTGGCACATGTTAATATGTAGTGTGCACGCTGTTTAGTATTCAGTCATGGACTCTTTGTTCATTTGAGATGTCATGATTATATAAAAGAGCTTTGGAAGGAGAACACGGATGTGATACTGTAGATGCATGTGTTTCCACTGGAAATTTCAGAATTTACAATTTATGGTGCTCAGCTTTTTAGCAGTAAGATTTTTTGGTATTCTACAATGCCCGTAAATTCAGCCAGGGAGCAGAAAAACAGACTTTCAGATACAAATCTTGGAGCTGCCCCATAAAGAGGGAAAATTGACGACTCAATTTCTAAAAATCACCCAAACTGCTATTACTTTGATACAGGGTATTTTCTGAATTACAACTCTGAGCCCGCCCTAACTCCTCTGGGTGTACATATAAAGAAAAAAAATACTTAAGGGCCTCTACGGACTAACTAAAGAAATGCCACCTGATGATATATAGTAATGCATTTAAATTGTGTTCCAGTCACCAGTTCGTGGAGTAATTATATTTAAACCTTTCATCCTATAACCATTTAACTACCAGGAAAAGTAAATTTCGTCCAAGCATTCTTTTAACAAGGTACGTTATGGACGAAGAACTTGCAAATACATGTACATTGCTCCTTTTTTAAGCGATAACTTCAGGTCAGCGACAACGACTCTCACGATATCTTATGTGAGGATACTTTCTCCGGCAGAGTGTAACATAAATATAAACATTTACTATGTATTTTAAGGGGGCTGCAAGAGGTTTATTTGCTGTGATAAGGATGCTCCTGACCAAACATAAGTGGCGGTCAATAGCCTGTTTTGTTAGCTACAAGCTAAAGATGAACTCTGGGTAACACAGCATAGGTGGCTATCGTTGTCTAGCTTCTTTTAGCTAAAATGGCTACCTCGGTGAATAAATATCGAGCGAAATACTGCCTTACCTTCCAGTAGACGTTGTATAATGGAGTCGATGTTCAACTTATCGGCTTCGGCCATGCTATTCCTCTATTTTGGTCGGTTTCTAATCACTCCTGCGAATTCAAGACTTAGTTACTGTTAACTGGCTGGCGAGTTACCGTTAGCTCAACTAGTTTAGCGTTAATCGGCTATCGTTAGCCCGCTAGCTAGCTAACCTTGGGGCAGAATTGGCAACCTCAAAATGTGAGGCTTGGTGCTGAATTGTTAGAGATGTAATGGCTGTCATGTACTTCAGAAATTCGCCTCAGTCAACTATTTTCCATTAAATAAACGAATTAACTTTAAGAATCTGTATTTTCTCGTGACAGCGATATTTCTGCCGTAGCTGCTAGCACCATGCCATCGATTAAAAAAAAAGGCTAGATGAGCGTTAGCTCAAAGCGAGGTTCAACGGAAAAGGTCTGCCTGTCCCTACGCTCCCATTGGTCAGTTTTGCCGGTGGGCGGGGCTTAAGGAGACATTCTCCTCCAGGATTGGCTGTTTCGGACGTCGGTTAGCATTTACTTATCTCAAACCACAATGTAAAAAGGACAATCATCCTCGGATATATCTCACATTATATTGGCCTTAAACGGTAGATTTTGTCAAACAGTGCAAGATAAACCGCGCCTGTCCACATTCACTCAAATATTCGCGTTTGTATCGCTGTGTGTTTGTTGCGCAGTAAAGCGACACCCACGGAAGTGACCAAGATGGGAAGAATTGACGACGTATTTTGGCATGACGCAATGTCCTAGCGCCTGGCAACACGCACCGAGTGATTCATTCTGAAGTTGAGAGATGGCTTAGCTAGTTTGCTAATTCACTGTAAGAGAAACATGACTCTAACTCGGATAAACGCTAAACTGTCTGTTTTACTCTGATAATACTCTTGTTTATATCATACAACCATCCGACCATGAAGTTGCTTCATAAAGACATTGAAAAAGATAATGCCGGGTGAGTGACTGGCTAATGTTAGCAAGCTAACCAGCATGCTATTTAGCAGCTGATTGTACATGTGTCACTTTATGATTGTGCGATTTACATTCACCTGTATCAGCGTGGGGAGACGTGGGGAGTTTGGGATTAGTTATAACGAAAATAGTCACATTTGTAGGTAATATGTAATAACACACACGGGACATGAAATATAGTTACCAAATGACTATGGATTGTATTACTTAGACTCAGTTAGCGTTAACAGAAAGTGAATGACAAAACTAACCCCGATTGTGATATAATTTATGTACACATCATAATTACTGTAGCAGCATTGACGATCCTGCATCATTGCACCATCTGGGTTATCGTTAATGGCTTGGCATCCTTGAGTATGAGCATATCCACCGTTTAATATTTTGACAACCAAAACCATACTTGACTTACTAACATGGATGACACCAACTCAAAACCTGGCTTATTGATTGTGTGTTCTTCTTCAGTCAGGTGACCCTGATACCGGAGGAGGCGGAGGATATGTGGCACACCTACAACCTCCTGCAAGTGGGGGACAGCCTGAGAGCCTCCACTATCAGGTAACCACTAACTTCTGTCACACAAAGGTAGTGATGAACGATAACAACAGCACATCATTGGCCAATATTGGCCCTAAAATGAGCCATGAATCAGCATATGTAAGAAATCCAATATTGTGAACTCCTATAGAAGGGTCACAGGTTAAGCCCTGCAGCGCACGCTCAACTATCTGTCTGTTTTCCAGCACTGTAGGCATGAAGAAGAATATTGACTTTATTTTGTAGCACTGCAGGATTGGCAATGCTGCATCTTTCTGGACCTGTTTCATTTGTCAGTGCTTCATTCTTCCATTAGCTAATAAGAATTTAAATTCCTGCTACGTCGCTGTATGCATTTGTGTTGTATCAAGGCAAAGCTACTCAAGGTGTAGTGTCCATCCACCTTCATTACAACCAACCACTCAACAGATTGGATAGATTCTCAGTGCAAGCCATGAAGCTAACCTGCAAACAGGGTGACTTTGTTGTGACTTGACAGTCCTGAAATGGAAAGTTGCAACAGAAAGATTTATTTACACACAACTTCTGTTTTTGCAAGAATTCTGCTTTTGCAAGACATAACAATTTCCAGCCCTGTCTTGAACCTTTTCAGCCATAGAAATATCTGACCTCTACTTCACTCACACATTGATCACCATAGGAATTACAGTAGCATTTAATAAGTTTTGTGTATTTTCTCTCAACGTTGCATTTAGGAAAGATGGTGTCAATGTACTTTTTTGGCAAGTAAACAATATATTTATATTCTATTTCTTTCAATTTCTAACTTAAATATTTGTCTAATAGCCACAGACACCATGTGTAAACAAACTAGCACTCACACACTTGATGTAGCTGTAGTTTAGCTTTATGCCTTGCCACAACACAAATCCAAGTATGGAGATGTGATGTTTCCAGTGAAGTGTTTTGGTTAGTGTCCAATATTAGTAGTTTAATAATGTCAATCTGTGTGCTTGGTTGTCAGGATTCCAACTTTCACTCTTTCTGTCTGAGTTTCGCTGTGTTTTGATGTCAAAAACACACACAGAACTTAAGTCTCTTCCCCCTGTTCCCACAGAAAGGTGCAGACAGAGTCCCCTACTGGAAGTGTGGGCAGCTCCAGAGTCCGGACTACTCTGACCCTAAGTGTGGAGACTATCGACTTTGACTCCCAGGCCTGCCAGCTGAGAGTAAAGGGCACTAACATAGAGGAGAACCAGTATGTCAAGGTCTGAGATTTATGAACAACCTGTTAACCAGCTGTTGTTATGTCACATTTATAGATGTTTTAAAGTGAAGCAGTGGGACTAGAATAATAACATGAGGGAAGCGAGGACTGAAATTAAGATTTTAGGAGTAATTAGAGCTCATTAAATATGTAGATTGTGTCTGATAAGGAAAGGCTTGCATAGAAAGTCAGTTTCTTTTTGCTCAGAAAATGAATCAGAAGAAACTAATTGGCTTTTTTAGGTTTTGCAGGTGATATACATTAAGTGTATTTAACTGTAAAATGGTTTTGTCATTGCCCACCGTCATTATTCATTCGTCTTAATGTTAACTCCTGTTTGATATAAGTAGCTGTTGTGACTGTGTTCTCTTCTTCTTCATCGATCAGATGGGGGCTTACCACACCATTGAGCTCGAGCTCAACAGGAAGTTCACTCTGGCTAAAAAGAGCTGGGACAGCGTTGTGCTGGATAGAATTGGTAAGCAGGTGCTACCGTTTGCATTTGGCTGAGATTACAATTTGTTTTGTGCGGTCAGAATAATCACAGCAGAAAATACTGCTGTGTCTCATCCTTGTGATTGGTTCATTTAAGCCCACACTTCACACTTGCACGTCAACCAGCACTTGTAAACAGTATTTTGTTTACCAGATAGAACATCATGGGCTTTAGCAACTGCACACTTAGCTGTCCAAATCTCAGCGCCCATTTTCTTCTACACATAAAACTGTATGTTAGAGTAATTACTTGTATTTTAATTTAGATTTGTT
This sequence comes from Cephalopholis sonnerati, assembly GCA_019142605.1. Lineage (NCBI taxonomy): Eukaryota > Metazoa > Chordata > Actinopteri > Perciformes > Serranidae > Cephalopholis > Cephalopholis sonnerati. Next base: position 24,223 of record JAGQAX010000126.1, read on the forward strand.
CACACTCTGAACAGACTGCCAGCACTTCTCTTGAAAGAGGATTAAAACATTTCAGCCATCCCTGGTGCAGTTTGTTGATGAGCACCACAGTGTGAAGAGGATCTTTCTCTGCCGCATTAATGAACCAAACCACAGAAAAAAATTCAAACCAAGTATTCCATATTAGGAGATGTCTGCTTGTTTTGATAAGCCTAGGTTACTTTCCACATAGACAGTGTTATTAAGCACTGTAATGTTGGACAACATGAACATTCTGCCTAATAGATTTACATGTTTTTGCTGTGACCTTTGCCTCCTGTCAAACGAGTTGTTTTGAACTGAGCCAATGTGGTTGAAACAACACACAGAGTCCAAATGTCAAAAATTGCTAACAGATGTTGAAGAGTTGAGATCATGTTAAAAGTACGCAGTGATGAGAATCAGCTGTTTGCATTTTTGCCTATTTGCAAATTATTTAAATCCATTTACTTGATGATTTCTAGGTTGGATGCTCTTGCTTTTGTTTTACCTGTTTTTATGGATTGCTAAAGAGATGGATGTAGACGTGGATATTAAAAGCTGATTATGGCTGTGTTGCCTGACTGACAGGGTGACACATTAGCTGGTTTTCTTTGACAGAAATGCACCATCCCTGTTGTTAATTTATTTACATTTCCAACAAAGAGACAGGGTTGCCATGGGAACAGAATCGGGAGAAACAGAAGGGTAGTTACTGACAGATGGGGTTCATGTATCTGAAGGAGAGGAGGTCCGTTGACTCATTGCTGCTGTAATCTTCATCACAATAACATTTACATAGAAAGTGTTTTTGGAATTCTCAGTGATAACTCACCCCAACTACAACACATTCATGATAGCGTCACACAAAGTACCCACTGCCTCACATTTGTCCTCCGCTTTGTCTACCCTTTAGAGCAGGCGTGTGATGCAACCCAGAAGGCAGATGTGGCAGCTGTGGTGATGCAGGAGGGTCTGGCCAACCTGGTGCTGGTGACCCCCGCCATGACTCTGCTGCGTGCAAAAGTGGAGGTCACCATTCCCCGCAAGAGGAGGGGGAGCTGCACTCAGCACGAAAAGGTAGGTCAGCCTTCTGTAACCGCACAGCCGTAATGAGCTCAGGCAGACGCTGTTGTTTTTAATAGTGAATATTGTCAGAGAAGACGAAAGATGAAGATAGAATGAATGGTGGATAGACTGATGGGAGAATAGAGTCTGTTGCAACATGCTTTTAAACAAAGGACGCACTGTGGTTAGAGCAAGGTAGGCACAAATACATATTTAGACACATTTAACATTGTATTGTCACATTTACAGTAAGTAAAGTAGGGTAAATCAAAAACATTAAAATAATCTACACGATAATCGAGTCATTAAAAAAATATTCTGTAAGCATGTGAAACTAAACCTAACTGGCATTTCTAATTCCATCGTACCAACTCAAGTAGAACCGGTTTTTCTTTAGTCATGAGTGTAACAAGTAGGGATGGGTGAAAAATAGTTACGAGATGTATCATGATTCTCTCGTGATAGAGTATGTCTCTAAGCAGGAAATTCAATAACTGGAAATTGAAAACCCAATTCTGGACATTATCACCTGCATTAATTACGTAAGACCAGACTTTACGTTCCTTACAGCTGAACCAACTGGATGGGAAACAAAGTGGACGTAAACATGCGCGTGTTTATGATCCGTTGTATACATAAAAAACAATGGATGTAAAGTAATGTGTTAGTTTTAAATATGAATAATTGCAAATGCACTGGCCTTCATTTATGAAACCAACGTACGACACAAAACTGGGTGTCTGATTATTTCCGTGCAAAGCTCAGCGTTTATCAGCTAGTCTACTGAATGTATTCACATGCTGCTTTTGCTTTTTAATGATTATAACAGTGAAACAAAGACCGACCCTGCTGTACAGGAACCAGTGAAGGGAAGCAGGGAAACTTTGCTGATATTCAACCAGCTGTGTGTCATCACATTGTGCGCAGTTTGACTTCCCTGGAGATCCCTGCCCATCCAGCGGCGGAGGTCCAGGTGCTGGCATCGGCATGGGGTGACACCAAACTCAATACATCTGCACACAGCTGGTTCAATATCAGCAAAGTCTCCCTTTATATTCATTGTCTTCTGTGTCGATCAGCAGTGACGTGGTGGTTCACTTTTACACTGTGATCTGTATCCTATAGTTGGGCTTTAGCCTCTAACTATCTTTGTCTTTTTAACCTGTTGTTGCTGCTGAGTCAGTTTGACATCCTGGATATATCCTTCAAGCGCATTTTGTATTTTGTCTCTCCGTTTACAGGCCCTGGAGAGATTCTATGAGGCTGTGATGCAAGCGATTCTTCGCCACATCAATTTTGACGGTAGTGCTGCTGTGTAGACACGTACACACACACGCACTTTCACATGCAAACACATACAGTATGTTCCTGTTTTTGTGTCACACACTTCTCCCTTTTTAATTTGTTGTTCCCACCACATTTGTTGCTCTGCTGTGAGCCTCTCATCTTCCGCACTGTACGTCATTTTTATGGAACTGTTGTGGTTTCTCATTGTTGCCACTTCATCTTTGTTTCTGTTGAATTAAACAGGAGAAAAAGTTCTGATTTCTCTTCCTTGCCTTCTGCTAGTGGTGAAGTGCATCTTGGTTGCCAGTCCAGGGTTTGTGAAGGACCAGTTCATCACGTACCTCTATAAAGAGGCGGTGCGACAGGACAACAAGATCCTGCTGGAGAATCGACCCAAATTCATGCTGGTCCACTCGTCATCAGGTCACAAGTACTCACTCAAAGGTGCGACCTGGTGTGCTCTAAGAATAAACAATCAAATCTCATCACAAGGTGACACTTACTGAAATGCTTGTTGTTTTGCAGAAATCCTCTCTGACCCCACTGTGACGAGTAGGCTCTCTGACACCAAGGTGACTATACGTTCTGAGATCTGTCAGTCTGTGTCATCATCTTGTAAACAAATGCCCCAAAGTTGAAAAAAAGTGGCTAACTGGTGATTATGTTTAACTTTCAGGCAGCAGGAGAGGTGAAAGCCCTGGAAGATTTCTACAAGATGCTCCAGCATGAGCCCGACAGAGCCTTCTATGGGTGAGAGCAGTCAATAGCAAGTGACCCACAGAGTCCTTGTTCATTCACACTGATAATTGACAACCTTTGTATCTTTGCATCCTCACAGACTGGCTCATGTGGAGAAAGCTGCCGACGCCCTCGCCATCGATACCTTGTTGATAAGTGATAAGCTCTTCAGGTACGCACTGAGACGTTCTTTATGTTATCTATTTTAAATACACAGTACAGAACTGTGGGGCTAACTGTATGGGTTATATATGGGTCTCTATACAATCAAAATGGATGCCATCAGAACAATTTAGAAGATACTAAAATCGCCCATTCCAGCAGCTCTTTTGGCTTTTAAAGTACCATTCAGGAACAATCACATCTGCTCTGTGTAACCATGTTTTATGTGTCTCCATGGGTATTCCAGACATCAGGACATCCCCACGAGGAGTCGTTATGTTCGGTTGGTGGACAACGTGAGAGACAATGGAGGCAATGTCAGGTACCAGTTATCTTTTATAAGACTGACTACGTCAGCGTTCACTAAGAACTGTCAGAAGATCCTTTGTGAAGCATCCAGCTGATAATTTTCTCTCTTTTCCATGCAGAGTATTCTCAAGCCTTCATGTGTCTGGTGAACGTAAGTTATGAGACCATTCAGATTTGTATTTATTTACCTGTATTTACTTTCAGACCTAGAGTTGTCTTGCTTTGGTCTGAATCAGGGACTTATTTTGTTACAAAGTTGTATAATTGCCTAGAGTTGGTTTGTGTTCTCACGGCAGCATTACAAGCGGACCAGATCAAATGCCTTGTGTGAGAAAGCTGCTCTCGATTGGTCAGAATTTCCATGTGGGAAAAATCCAGGAAGTAAACAAAACGTTGAAGAAGAGTACACTTGCAAGATAAATGCGACACTTTCTAATGTCACAATGGAGGGACAACTACGCAGGTTGATTTTAGCGCTGCTCATCGTGGACTATATTGCTGTCATTGTTCATTTGAGTCAAAGCATACAGTTTGAAAACGAGGCGCGGCTCCAACTAGAAAACAATGTTTTGATGCATTGGATGTGCTGAATGTGCATATTAAGGCAGTACAGGAGGAGGCGCACATTAATAATCCTCCAGGACTGTAACATGCTCATGTTTAACCCAAACAATGTGTCATGTGACTGCAGTTGGTTCAGATCCAGGTCGGAACACGTTCTCACCACAAACGAACCGCACCAGAGTTCGTTTGTAACCAGACCGATACCACCTCTTAAAGAAGATCTAGGTCTGGTTGTGTTGGTGCGCACCTGAGTGGGATTGCTGTGTTCACACCTGCCCAAACGAACCGCACTTAGTGGGAAAACAAACTTAAGTTCAATTGAGCTGAACCAAACAGGGCAGGTGTGAAATCAACTTAACGATCTTTATCCAAGAAGAGGAAACTTGGTGAGATCCCTGCAGTTCTGTTCCAGGTCTTGACTGGGCTTGAAATAAAATCCAGAGTCATCTTAGTCAGGGACCAAAAGAGGACCAAGTAATAATGTAGTTGAGTCCTACATGAGACTGAGACCTTCGATATGTGGTTGAGACCAGTCTCAAGACCAATTTGAGTACTACAACACTGCAGCGACCTGTTCTGAAAACATTGCTCCGAGCATGGACTTACTGGTGTTGCAAAACTCCATTGTACCTGCAAATGAGGTCAACTCTTGGTTTTTTCATAACTCTGACTAACCTGTAATGACCAGTGTGAGCACAATAACATCAACACACCGTCAGGTCTGTACTGTAAATGTTTGATGACTTCGACTGTAGGAGGAATTTACTGGTGTCATAAGACTCGTCACAAATTGATTTAGATGACGTCCAGTTGCTCAACTATGACTGCGCGCTTCTGTACTTGAGAATAAAATCAGCCTTAAGATCTGACTGTGCACTGTCACCTTTTTGAGCTGTTCTTGACTGTCTCCTCAGAACTGACTCAGCTCAGCGGAGTGGCTGCCATCCTGCGGTTTCCCATCGCCGACCTGTCGGAGGCTGAGGAGGACAGCAGCTCAGACGAGGACTGAGCTGAGCCACAGAAACGGAGCGGAGGGCGCATATTGGGAGAAAAGAAGAGCAAGGTCGTCCAGTGTTGCAGATAACACAAGAATGCATTGACTCAGTGTGTTATAAAACAATAAAGCTGCTGTGTATTCCACCTCTGCAACATCCACACCTCTTTAAAGTCTGATCTCTGCACCTGATTCTGTCTTTTGTTTTGATGCTTTGGGTTTGAAAGGTGCAGGTTAACAATGCCAGTGAACAGGAATGTAACATTTGTTGCCAAGTCCAAATGAAAACAGTTAAAATTTTGACTGACGTTTAGCAATAGAAAACAAAGTCTTTCTTTCCAAGTGTATATACAATTTACTTTTCTTGCAATTAAAAAACGGAAGCATTCAAACCACCTGCGTTATTTCAGTTTGTCACATGAACCATTCTCATCACGCATGAATGAAACACGTTGAAGCAAGATGTAAAAATATATAATTTATTAAATACAGTCATTTCATTTACACGTTAAAACTATTTTTGGTTATGGGTAATACGACCCAAAACTACTGCATTCAAACAAACTAAAAATCAAGTGTGCTCAGGATTTTTAATTTGATATATTGATATTTGAGTTCCACAGTTACAACACTGTCAGTTCCTCTTTATTCTGCACTGGCAAAATGTCAAATTGCAAACTTCCCTTGTGAAGAATTTCAGCAGCTAAGACTAAAGTGCATTTTGAAACAACTCTCCTCTCTTCTCACTACGCCTCACAGCCTCATTGAATCCTAAATCTCATTTCTATCAGCGCAGCCTTCAGTGCATGCATGTGTGTGCGTAATACACTTGGCATCACTCAGTAGGACACTGGTAGGTCTTAATCCAGGCTAAATCCTCCAGTGTGCCCCAGTGCAGGTAGATAATTGAGCAAATGACCATGACATGCATTATCTGGTGGCTGTTGCCCCAGTTGTCAAAGGCGCCGGGGACGAAGCGCTCAGGGATCTGGATGATGTTGACCAGCCCTCCCACTACAGCCAGAGAGTCCATGATGACGAAGAGGCGCAGGGAGTTTGGGCTGCCCACCCCGCTGCCAAACACCCTAAAGAGGAAGAGGATGAAGCGGAACAGCGCCTGCCAGACAAATGCTCGCAGGCGCAGGACGTTAGTGCGGGCGGTGGTGGCACAGTAGATGCCATAGGCTGACAGGAGGATGTAGGCCAGCAAGGCAGTGTGTCGCGTGGTTGGGTAGCAAAGGAGGGTGATGTGGATGATGGGAAGTGCACCTGGTGACAAGAGGGAAGATACACAGTTGAATAAACAACAAGAAGAAAAAGTCAGATGTTATTAACTTGGTTGTTGGTAAAGGGTCAGCGTTAAAGGACCAGTGTGTCGGATGTAGTGGCATCTAGTGGTGAGGTTGTAGATTGCAACCTACTGAACACAACTGCACCCACCCCTCCAAACATATCCTAAAAACTACAGTGGCCTTCAGGCAACATAAAAACATGATCTCTCTAGAGCCGGTGTTTGGTTTGTCCGTTCAGGGCTGCTGTAGAAACATGTTGTAACATGGCAGGCCCTGTGGAAGACGACCTGCTCCCTATATAGAAATAAACAGCTCATTCTAAGCTAACAAAAACACAATGATTTTCAGTTTTAGGTGACTGTACACTAATGAAAACATATTTAGGAATATTACATTCTGCCTATAGATCCTCTAAAATCCTACACACTGATTCCCAAGGTTTCGGACCAAGGTTTCGGACGTACAAAAATATCTAGTGTACTGTTTTAGTGTACTAAAAAACAGTATGGAATTTCATGTGCAGGATAAGTCTCTGCTGAAACTTGAAGACGTCACTGCTCCCAGCCAAGAAATAGTCACAAAACTCCCCATAAAACAATTATTTACGGTTTTTACACTTTTTAAAACTTAAAAAAAAAAAAAAAAATTTAATTGTATTATTTTTATTTTATTTGTACAAATTAAAAAAAAACAAAACAAGACATACATTATTAATTAGTGAGCTTGAGGTGCTGTTAGGGGGATTTTTTAATTACCTTTGGACAGAGCCAGGCTAGCTGTTTCCCTCTGTTTTAAGTCTTTATGCTAAGCTAAGCTAACCATCTCCTGCCCTCAGCTTCACCAGACTGACACAAGAATAGCAGGCCACAGATCTACTCTGGCAAGAAAGCAGATAAGCGTGCTTCCCAAATTGACAAACTGTTCCTTTAAGATGCTTTGAACAGAAAATCGATTAATGGTCAGCATTTCAGAGATGATAAAGATATGTAATTTGCTTATTAAGGCTTGACTTGCTCCCATAGTCTTTGAAAAATAAGTGTGAAAGTTTGACCTTGGCTCTGAAAACAGTATTCTGACATGCTCGTAATGAAATCTAATCACAGACAGTAGCAGAGCACTGAACCACAGTCTGATGAACACCGCTAGATGTGGTTTAAAGCTCCAGGGAAAAAAGCTAGAAAATGGTCGAAATTTAAACAGCTCTGAGTTTGATGTTGTATTCTTTAAAAATGACAACAGAGCCAACTGCTGTAGCAGTAACAACCTACCCAAGGTGTTAACCAGGCAGACCCCGAACATGTCCAGGGACAGCAGGGTGTCGTACACATGTTCTCCTCCCACATGGTTCATGAATATGTGATAGACCACTGAGCCCACGGTGGGGGACAGGCAGGCCAGGTAGTGGACCACACAGATCCAGCCACTGTCCACCTCCATCCAGGGGATGCTGAAAGGCAGCAGCACCAGGAAAAGGAAAAAAGGGACGCCTGAGGTGACCGGAAGATCAGGAAATGAAGAAATGAGATGAAATGAGAGGAAGGAAGAAAAGAGGGGAAAGTGTGTTAAAACCAGCACCAATGCAAGTTCTCTAGAAAGCCATTTCATTTTAAATCATAACACTTTACTGTCCAAAAGTTTAGTTGGGTTGATGCCTTTGTAGGTTAATGACATCTGTTTTTGTACGACAAGAAAAGATAAGCCATCACCGATCACCAGAGGGGAGTTCAGGTGTTGTAGCGACACAAGACAGAGGTAAGTATGGATGAAGAGAGAAGTAACAATAGAATAAAAATCTGAATAAATAAAATAAGAGTGAAAGTAGTAAAACAAGTACAGCAGAATATCAAATGTAATTACTATAAAATGGTATAGTATAATATGTATATAATAATGATTATTATTTTAATATTATAAAATAACATATGATAAGTATAATTATATATAATATAAATATTTTAATATATTAACAATTATTCTAATATAATAATAACAACAATATTAGTATTATTAATTAGTATTATTTCATTCATATAGCACTTTTCAATCTTAAGCACAAATTTACATAACAGATAAAACTCTGATAATTATAATAATAATAAGATAATAATAAATATAAAATTAATATGTAATAATAGATATACATATTATATATTATATAATCATTATATAACAACATTATCATTATTATTATTATTATTATTATTATTATTATTATTATTATTATTATTATTAATAATCATAATAATAATAATAATTAGAACTACTTTACATATAGAGAGCTTTTCAAGCTTAAGCACAAATATACATAATAGAATTAAAAAATTAAGAACATGAGAGCACATATATCAAACAGCACTGAGCACATACATGAACAGACGGAGGTGTAGTAGTAGTAATAATAATAATAATAATAACATAGTGGTGTAGGTAATAAAGAGTAAGTGAGCAGGTGTAATAAAATATCACTGCATGCAGAGCGACATGAGGAATTTAATGTAGTGCTTCCTCTGTTTGTTTCTTTACCAGGAACCATGTGACAGATACGGCAGTTGGCTACATGCATAGAGACATGTGAGCAATGCTCTGAAGCTAATGCCCTTCACTCCCCCTTAGTAAGAGTGTTAGTCCTAATGAACTTATGGGATAGCCAAGGACGGAGCATGAAGATGTTAGCAGAGGTTCAAGGTTGTGCTGGTTTGAGCTCATGCACAGTTCATTTTTGCTTATATTTGTACAACTTAAGTTGAGTTGGAGTTTGTTAGCCTTACATTAAGGGTGCATATTCAAAAAAATAAATAAAAATAACTTATCTTGCAGCTGGACTCTATGCAAACTCATGCATCTCCAGGATGCCTGTTATGATGCATACAGTGAGGGCATTTACAGCTGAAAAGTGTCAGCCAGCCACACACCTTTAAAGACCTTGTTAACAGCAGGATATTTCCAGGTCACAGGGATTCCCAGGGCAGATTACAGCTAATACCCCCTATCCTCATTACACACCCTCGTCCAGTATGCTTATAACTGGCCATAAGTGAGAGTAGTGGACACCTGTGACCTGTTCTGTTTGTGCAACCCTTGTATGAGTTAAATGATGGCAAACATTTGCTCTGTCTTTAGATAATGTAGATAATAACATTTTTATATTTAGTCCAGACTGACACTTACTGGAATGGGTTCCTAAATAAATAGCAGTTTAAAGAAAAGGCAATGCACGTTTATTTTCTGGACTTACCATGGGTGTAAATGTTCCCCAGCTCATTGTGCATGTAGAAGAGGCTCCTGAGGCACTCTTGAGCCGTGGACACTGGCCGGTAACCCGTCAGCACATACTTGTTGAACTGAAGGTGCTGAGGGGTCTTTGCAAAGTCCAACAGCCGGGGCCCTTCGCAAAGCACCATCACTACTTCCTGCAGCCAACGCCCCTCACATTTAGTTGACAGTACAAAACAGGTTCCTCACCATTTACATCCTAAACGAGGCCACACTCAGGACTCTGAGGCACGGTCGTGAGCACAACGAGCCGGAAACTCTGTTCCTTGAAATCCATCATTGGACAGGTGTAATTCCAAGCAAGCAACCTGTTGAGCTGGCCAAGTGGCATGCTTTCAGTCAGGCCAATCAGCGAAGGGCTCTTAGCCCTAAGCTGGAGTAATCCTCACAAAAAGCCATGTGCAATATAGCAGCTGCTCCATGTCACGGCTCATAACTGACACACACCTCAACTTCAACAGATCTGTATTTCCCTTATTAGAAACTGTGCACATGTTCCCCATGCTTGTATACAACTGTGTTGCATTCAGGATGACCTGGGGATTACAACACTTTAACAGGTGGATGTTTGTCTTACCTGCACTGATAATTCCTTACATTTAAACATATGAATGGGTTCTGATTTTGCTGTAGCACACTAAATGTACAAACTGTTTGGTATTCACTGATGGTTTTATTCAACCAAATACTGTACAATAATAAACAGATGCTTGCAACAAGTAGTAAAAAACCTTTCCCATGCAAAATAAATTAGACTGAATAACAGGATTATTTTGAGATGACAACATCCGGCAATCAAAACACTGACTATACTGTGCAGCAGACAAACTCATCTCTTGCATGTACACTGAGCAGTAAGTGCAGGACAAAAAGGTAATGCAGGGTGCATAAAAATATACATAAACAGAAAATGTTTAAATGTTTTATCTCTACAAACAAACACAAAAATACCAAGACTATTCGACAGACAGAGGAAAATAAAAATAATATACAATTAGGAAACAATCAAAAATAATATACAGTGACAGAAAAAGATCATGCTTGTCGTTGTCTGTGGGGTTAACCTGTGTGGAGAAAGATGAATGGGATGGGTGTGCAACAGTCACCAAACTGAAAATGATTATTCTGTAGTTTGAGTATGTTTGTTCGTACCTTGATAGCCACTGTTCCCAAAGAAGCCGTTCAAGTCATATTTGCCATTCTTCGCTCCTGAAGACAAAAAAAAAAAATCATACTGATTACATATTATTTCAAGTACAGCCTCTGAGTGGGATTTAATGTTTGGCGTGGTGAATTTAAACGCATAGGGTGACATTTTGGGAAATATACAGAGATTTGAATCTCTCTTCGAACCCGGTTACGCCTGACCCGACTGGCTGTGTTCGGGCCATGCTGATATTTCTCAGCATTCCCCAGGACTTCTATTGGGTAACTTTTGCACTAATTTCCCTGTGAATTAACAATTAAGTTTCACTTTAACTGCACATGATCCCCGTGTCAGCGTGGGTTCTCTCTGGGTACTCCGGCTTCCTCCCACAGTCCAAAGACTTGCAGGTTAACTGGTGACTCTAAATTGTCCGTAGGTGTGAATGTGAGTGTGAATGGTTGTCTGTCTCTACATGTCAGCCCTGCGATAGTCTGGCGACCTGTCCAGGGTGTACCCTGCCTCTCGCCCAATGTCAACTGAGGAGGAGCGGTTAGAAAATGGATGGATGGATGATGCTCTCTATCTCCTCTGTCTCTGTGTCTCCTCAGTCTCCCAGAGCCTCTGCTGCTGGTGCCCTGAATGACCGAAGTACCCAATGGTATATTCCAACAGCGCTCCGAATTTATGAGCAGTCTCGTTTGTGCTAGAATATGCCCTGGTGCTCAGAGTGACTTTTTACAAATGCATCCATGCCACAAATGTCTGTAGAGCGCTGCAGGGATGATGTTTTTCTGTAGGCCAACATGGAAGTAGCATCACACTGGTTCCCTCGCCAAAAATCCAATGGGATGTTTCCATTGGATTTTGGATTATTGCAGAAAATAAGCTCTGTGGCCAACAAACGTTTTATACTTTCGCGTTTTGTTTAGCAAGATCATCTTCACAAAGGAGCACCACTTTCATGATTTTTGAAGTGTTAATGCAATCGCCAGAAGTAAACAGCTAACGTTAGGCTATAAGTGAACTATACCATGGTCACATGACTTAAAGACATACTATGCAGGGTTGCTGGTTACTGTTCATGAACACGCTCGTCAGCGAAAGTTTAAGTAAAAACCAACCCCAGATTCGCTCTTGGTCATTGTCGCTACAAGTGCGTTTTTTGATGCTATCTCTCTTGGATGCCTGTTGCTTACAGTATGGTACTTGGTCGCTACCTTTTCATAGAGACCCGATTAATACAGAAAAAAAAAGAAAATAAGAATAAGGCCAGAGTTGGGAACCACTGCTTTATAGCACAGTACTTGAGCCTCTCCCTGACTTGCCTTGTGGGTGAAAATGCAGCTTGAGATGCTGCTGAATGTGAATCTGACGTGGCAGCTGCTGCTGATGAAGCAGGTCATCAGGTTGCTCAGGCACCTGAGCCACGCCCAGCGATCCTGCAGCAGGCGCAGAGTCGAGGGCGAGGTCGGGAGTGCCTGCTGAGTCAGGCAAGTCCTCGACACCCGCTTCAGGCATCACATCAGGGGTGAAGGACTCCACTGGCAGATAGGACGGGACGGAGGGGTGGGCCAGGGTGGGGCTGGAAGTGGGAGCTGCAGGAAATGCAACAACTAGAGAGGAAGAGACGGGATAGAGGACGGGAGAACTGGTGAATTACTGTAAACCAATACTGCCTTTGCACCATGTATGCAATGTATTAACATCATAGTTTTACCTTCTGGCTGCACTTGTCCATTTATATAGCCCACGTTTTCTGAAAGTGACAAACAGTTGAACGTTGAAGAACGCAGCGGCGCAACAAGAGACAAACATGCAGAAATACACACAATATACTCACCATATCTGTCAATGGACATCCCCTCGCCTTCAACTGCAACTGCTGGTGTCGGCAACTCTCCCTTCACTACGAGGTCAGGAGAAAATAGATAAGATAAGTACAGAACAGAAGCTGAGAACAGCCGTACTTGCACTTATTTTTTTTAATGTCATTATCTTGCGATCACGAGTTACTCAAGTCATTATCACAGGTATATAAAAGGTTGTTTTCTTCTATTACTTATAATATTTATCATAATCAGGGGTGCCATCCCAGCATGATGACGTCTTGAGAACTGTTGCAACTGATTTATGTTGAAAATGTCAGACCAAGGAGTAACCATTATTGATCAGCCAATCACACTGTATTTTTTCGACAGCCATGACAGTGATCCAAAGGCTGAAATCAGGTCTGATCAAATGAACCAGACACTCATTTTCGAGTTCTCCATGATTATCCCATGATATGAGAAAACAAAAGTCCTCTTCTTGTGATAAATTATCCCATTATCTTGAGAAATCGGAATTTTGATATCTCAAATGAACCTGTTATCACAAGAAAAGAAGCTTTGCTGTCTCGAGATAACAAAAAATTAAATTCATGATCTTGAGATAAAAGCATTAAAAAAATAATTGCCAACACGGTCGTTCTTGGCTTCAGTAAACAAGAGATTGGGGTTTGTGCTGTGAATGTCTTTTCCGGACGCACCATAAGATTTTTCAGCTGAATCTGTCTCCACAGGCATTGGCTCATACGGTAAACCAGCTGCATCTGTTTGAGGCAAGAAAATTTACATATACAATTTATTCCTTTATTTCTAAACCAGATGCTCTGAGACTTTGTAGCAATAATGACATAATACCATATTCTCTGCCGGATCTGCTCTCAGATGCAGGTTCAAGGGGCTGTGACTGGTACGGTCCCTGGTTACCTGTTGAGAGGTTGATGTCAAACCATTTAGTAAACATCATAAAAACACAGAGGAAATGATTGATTGGTATGAAAAGGATGCACCGCACCATATTTCCCAGCAGATTTAGCTTCGCTCCCAAAACCAAGGGCTTGTGGTGCATAGGGAACTTCACCGCCACCTGAGCAGTTGGCAACCACACAGAGAAGACACATTAAACCAAATGAATAAACAAGTGACAGTTAGAGGGTGGCTGTCATGTTTGCTGATTCTCACCTAATGTGCCTGTTAATTTTCCGTTCTGTCCAAGTCCCAAAGGTTCAGGCTGATACTGTGACCCAGCCAGACCTGGAAGAAAATAAATAATTAGATAGGTCATAGAAAACTTTATTTCTATTTGCAGTATTATATTTGATGGTATGGCTCTGTTCTGGGGCCTCTCTGCCCTTCCATATGCCTCCTTGGAAAGTCTAAGGTGGAGAGAGCACACCTGTCTGCCCTTCCACACGCAAACAAGAAAAGCCTGAGGCAGAAAGAGCAAACCTCCCTGCCCTTCCATGCGCCTCCATGGAAAGCCTAAGGCAGGGAGAGCAGCAGCAAAGACCAGCCGGGAACAGAACAGAGCCACAAACAGAAATGACATTGATAAGTTAGACACAGCATGAAAAGGAGGAGCTGGGGTGGAGGTGGGTTGCAAAGCAGCTTGCAGAGGAAGCAGCAACAGTAGGCAGGCCAGAGCAGTTTAAATAGGGCGCCCTGAATGAGATTCGCCAAGTGGTTGCATAGAAAGGAATCATGTGATCTATCAGCTGACTCCCTTTCATCAATCAGCTGCTCCATCAGTTGATTGGCTGTTTGAGATCAGCTGATGTAGCTGGGATGTGAGCTGAGCTTGACATCGTGTCCTGAACTAATGCTATGCTCAATGTTTTTTTTATCATTCACCTTTTCGTGGACTAATTAAATTAAAAGTACGACATTTTGAGAAACACATACATTTGCTTTCTTGCTGACAGTTAGATTAGATTGATACCACTCTCATATCTGTGTGCTGAATATAAACAAATTTACTTACTGTATTTGCCGTTAGACTTGGCTTCAGGGCTCAGTCCAGCTGGTTGAGCTTCATAAGGCATTCGTCCATAACCTGGGGACAAGATAGAGAGACACAGGAAGACGAGAAATAATAAAAGGTTAAGGGGGGAAGAGTGTGTTTCAAGTAAACTGCAACAAGAGGTGTCAAAGCTAATTATTTACCATATTTGCCGGCTGTCTTTCCATTACTGCCGAGACCAAGGAGCTGCCCACCATTGGGGAATCCACCATATCCTGATCAGAGATGAACAGAAAGTACAGAAAAAAATGATCAAATGATGTCTCAAAATGGACCCTTATAAGCGGACTTTTCACAGTCCAGTATAGATTGTGGACTTAATTTCATCACACTATCAGTGTCTGTGTTTCTGGAATGGTTACGTGCTGAAGACAAAATTATAAGCCACAGCCAAACCCCTTTTTGTCCCGTCACACTCACCATATTGTGCAGGTGCAGAATTAGCTCCCATGCCAGCACCAAAACCACCTGCAAGTATTTTGAATAAATATCATTACTAAATGTCCAATTTATATCGACATGTTAAATCTAAAAGTTAAATGTTAAATCTGAATTTAAATCTTCAATGTTAAATCTAAATGTCAAATATTAAATCTAAAAGTCATATTTAAGTCTAAAAGTTAAATGTTAACTCTAAATCAAAATGTTAAATGCTACATCTAAATGTCAAATGTTAAATTTGAATGTTATATCTAAATTTGAATGCTATATTTAAATGTTAAATATTAAATCTAACTATCAGATCTAATTCTAGCTGTTAAATCTAAATGTGTCAAATTTAAATCAAAATGTTAAATCAAAATGTCAAATCTAAATGTAAATGTTAAATCTAAATCTGAATGTAAACCTTAATTCTAAGCACTAAATCTAAATGTTAAGTCTCAGTTTAAATATATATCATATCATATCATATCATATCATATCATACTGTTAAATATTAAATCTTAATCTGAATGTTAAATCTAAATGTTAAATCTAACTTTAAATCTAAATGTCAAATCTAAATTGTAATTTATCAAACCTAAATCTTTGGCAAATATAGCCCAAGCTACATCTATCAGCTGTGTTCCTTGAATATAAAGATATAACATTTAGACTAAACATTTTTTTATTACATATATACATATCATTAACAAAACACCATATAACATGTTGTTTTAAGTTAATTTCTGTCTCAAATATGTGGAAAATCAGCTGCATTTGAGGGAAGTGACCTAATTATTAAAGATATATCAGCTTGAAAATATTTTTACATTTTTACATTGGGTGCACACTACTCATGGTGCCTCACATTGTTTTAAAACACGACATACAGTTTGACAAATGACTCACCATATTTTCCAGATGATTTGCTGTTTCCAGCAGGCCCATAGGGGCTTCCACCATAACCTGGACAGAATAGAGACAACCAGTTGGGACACACATGAACTCATTAGACTGACCATGAATGTTTGTATTGATTCTTAGTGACTTTGGTATTTACATTTTATCTAAACATTACAAATTACATGTATTGCGAATGAATGAACTTGCAATTTTCATCAAGACCTGCATGCATTATCCACATAAATACACAGGAAGGGGAGCATGAATTCTAACATATTGACATACCATACTTTCCTGCGCCATTAGTGCCTGTACTGAGGGGCTGTCCACCAAACTGCAGCCCACCAATGCCTAAATAGGAGCGAGCATTGAGCGGGCACAGAATAATGTTGGTTGGCACATTGATAATAAGACATTAAAGATTTATAGGCGAGTTCTGCACATAAATGTGAGGCTGAATTTTATTATCTATAAACTCATAAAGCTGTCTATAAAACTCTCTTTTAATTCTATTCCAGGCTACGTTATAGTGCAATAAATATGAACAAGCACTCACCATACTTGGTGTTAGATTTCTCTGCCCCCATTCCCAGAGTCTGACCGCCAAATGGCGAGCCGCCCATTCCTGTAATGTTGGAGAAAGTTTTGGTTCTGGTGTGTTGTGTTTCTTTAAAAATGTTTCTTAAATTAATGGTAGGCTTTACAGGTGTGTGCTTTTTCTCACCGAGTTGTCTTGTGTTAATAAAAGAAATAGAGTTAGACATACCACCATACATGCTGCCCAATTTTCCATTTGGACCGAGACCAGCAGACTGGGGCTCAAACTGGCTCATTCCTGCATGAAGACACATGAAAATCAATTCACTTTAACATCTTGAGATAAAAATGCTGCTAACATGCACATAGTATTCAAATTATATCAATAATCATTACTGAAGCTAATGTAAACACACTGACAGACCCACAAACTGGACCTGAGCCACTAAGCTGGAGAAACTGGACAAATGGATTCTTCTGCTCACTGTTAGAGAATATTTATATGGTCTCACCATCAAGTCCAGCAGGAACCACTGGGGCTCCATTGTAAGGCATCTGTTTGGCACCACCTGCAGTATATTAGACAATAATAGACTGTTTTTACTGTTTCACTGTCCATGTCTTATGTTGTATTTATATTTAACTGTATCCTCACTTGTCACCCACACACCTGATTTTCCATTAACAGCAGGAACACTTTGGCCAAGACCTGCACAAAAACAGAGATGATGACCTTTACTGTAAATCACATGAAATGAATCAAACTAAATTTCATATAATGGTACTTACTTGCATAGTCAGGCTGTACACCAGCACTGTAGCCATTTCCATTTCCATACGCTGCAAACAACACATCAGATAAAACCTTAGTGCTCTGAACTTAGACTAGTACGCTAAGCTAAATGGCCTGCAATAACACAGCAGCAACTATGAGAATATAATCTACCCATTCATGGTGTTTTAGGTCCATTTATGGATTCAGTACTTTAACAAAGTGTAAAGTTTGAAGCCTACCTGATTTGGACTTGCCAGCTTCACCCTGACCTGCACTTCCTGAGAAAAAAAAAGTAGAATTTAATAAAACACTGGAGATTTTATACTAGAACAATTTAAATTCAGCCTTGTGTTACTGGCACACCCTTTTCCGCTTTAAGAGCATGGCTTTGTGGGTGACCTGTGAGGGTGTGACGTGTACTTCATTGTGTGTATGTAGAGGGAGGCAGCGCTCTGGTGTCATGGTCAAGTCAAGTGAAGAAATCTTTATTGTCCCAGGGGGGCGATTTGCCGTGCAGCCAGCAGCAAAAACAGAAACAATAACAACAACATGCAGCAGATAGTGATGACAGCAGTAGAATTAAGTGTCTAGATGAGCTCAGGGCTACTGCTAAACCACACGAGAAGGCCATGTTTGTTGTTTTGTGGTGGAGATAAATAATAAATAAAGCCACTGTTGGTGAACGGCAGCTGAACTTCTTGCCATCCTACCTTCTGCAGAGTGGTCAGGACTGCTAGAAGCTAGTGACCAGCTAATAACAAGCCAAGCTAAAATTAATGTTAGTAAGCCAGCGTGTTCCCAACTACAGTTCAGAGTTGGTAAGCTGTCACTGAGAGAGGTAACACTTGGTTCTTAAAGCTACTGGCCAAACTTATCATCAGCTCACAAGCTGAATTAAAGACAATGTGAAAAGGTTATCCTTTTAAAACGCACCTCCATATGAATTTCCGTTTCCATATCCAGCTCCGAGGTACGCTCCTTGTCCATAACCTGAGAGCAGACAAAACAAATATCAAAACACACTCCACACTTCAAATTATAATCATTCCCATGTCCTATAAGGTTGAGCTGATTAACAAAACACCCACCAGGCTGCTTAGGTTTCCCTCCATAAGGATATCCCAGGCCTGCTGCACACATAAAACCAAAGGTACTTTGAAAAAAAAAAACACTTTAAATTTCCTTAAAAGTGATATGTTTATGATGACAGTAAATGTTACCAGCTCCGTATCCATTGCTGAGTCCAGGCACAGTGTAGCCTCCTGCTCCATAACCTTTGGATAAACAAAGCTTAATTGAGACATATATGAGGGCTTTACCTTCACCTTTATATCATGGAGAAGAAAACAAATACTACAGTGGAAATTAATTGATAATCACTGCACTACTTTGAGAAATCTCACTAGTGTTATTGGGGTGTTATGGGGTTTACTTATCGACTTTAAGACCTGACATCTTGCCCTCACAGCAGTTTTATTATCGGTCTCCTTACCTGGTTTGTTTGCTTTAGCTCCTCCATTTGAATGTCCCCCTGCACTGGCACCGTATCCTAAACAATGACACAATATCACTACAATCAGGCCTACAGTCATTTACACACTGATCAAATCTGCAGTGAGTTTCAAGTATCATCTGCCAAATTCTCCACTATGAACATTTCACACACATCAGAATGACAAAGTAAGTTGATTTACCGTTGGGTTTGGCACCAAATCTGTTTGGAACACCGGCTCCTGCTCCATAACCTCAAAACAAATTAAAGAATCATCAACTGATAATATAACACAAAAGGAGTCATCTATCCTTGTCATGAACTTTTGTGTTTGTGCTAGTAAAAGCTTCAGCACCTGCATTATAACCTTAAAGTAACAAAACAGTGTATGCACTTATTATTCATCATCTACTTTGACCCTGTGTGTTTCATTCAAGTCAAGGTGGTGTCTCAGCTCATGTGGGATTATAAACATGTGCTATAGACAATCAGTGGGTTCATGTTAAGTTTTACCTCCCTGTAATATGTCAATGTAAATATGTCAACCACATAAACATTACACATAAACATTAGTCAAACTCAATTAAAACAAATTGTATATGCAGTAAAAACACCATGGACAGTATAAAATAATGGACGTTGTTATCGTGACATCAGTTATTGGTTTGTGGACTCCCATTTGAAGCCTTGAGTTTGGCATTTTGGCCGTCGCCATCTTGGATTCTTGGAGCCAGAAGTAATCCGAGGTGACAATATTTAGACTGATTTTAACAAATGAGTTGAAAATTCACCCCTTACAGTTTTGTATGAAGGGGGAAGTTAGCTGTAGAGACAAAAACTGTTTTTTGTAACAGGCTGTAAACATGTTTCTGCTGTAAAGTTGGGCATTTTAACATGGGGATTGACTCGCTTTTGGAGCCAACCTCAAGTGGCCATTTACTCTAAAACATTAACTTTAGAAAAAAAAGAGAAAAAAAAAAAGGTAATAATTTGCATGCATCTTTTTAAGCAGCTCCAACTCTGGTCTTAAAGAGTAACTCCTCTGAGTATTTTATAATCTGACAAACTCAGTTATTTTAGGACAACCAACATGATTTGCTTTGACCTCGGAAAACTTAAGATTTTCAACTCAATATTTATCCAGAAGTTGAGTTCATATTTAGTGGTCAAACTATTTTATTGAAGATATTCTCTCTTATTTATTCTCCGTCTTACTCAAAAATGTCAAAAATGTTTTAAGTTTTGACCAACTTCAACTGGAGAAAACATTTTCATAACGAGTGTAATTTTGTTTATGCTGAAAAAATCTTTATTTTCAGCATGATCCACTAACCCTTTGAATTATTTTTTATGATGTTCAAAGAACTACAGTTTTGGACCTTGAAAAATACACATTTTAGCATTGAATTAATATTGGAGCACTGGAAATATGGTGTTCATTTTGGCACATACACATCATCAGTGTTAAAATATAAAGCTCAGGTTACCGGGTCTTGGTATTTTCATCCATTGTCCATTTGGTACTCCTGATGGTCCACAGTCTAGAACACCAATGCAAACATGTATTATCAGCACACTCCAAAGGTTAAAGTAAAGAAACATACAAATATACAGATATGTACAGCGGAACAACAAGCAAAACAAACTGAAACAAGCTGACTTTGTGTTAGTGTAATTTGAGGTTTGGACAATAGCAAAAGCCTCACTGTGTCACATATATCTGTGGACATTATCATGCTCACAATGACAACATGCTGATGCCTAGCAGTTATAATGTTAACCATGCTCACCAGTTTAGCTTCTTTGCATCATATAAGTAGTGGCTGAAGTGGCTGATGGGAATCTCATTAGTTTTGCAGGTGTTTGGTCATGAACCAAAGTACTTAATAAATTAAAATTGTGAGCTTAAAATGATGCTGCATGAAAAGTGGGGCAGGACTTCTGCTCTCTGATTATTTACTGTTCAATGAAAAGAGAGAAATGTTTACCAGGTTTGGCCCCCTGTCCCTTGGACACTGAAGCTCCTCCATTCACTGAAAAAACACACAAACTGACAGATCAGAATTCAGTTGTAAAATGATCCCTGTGCCGTCTCTCTTTAAAGTGTTACACCTGCAACATCAACAAACACAATGCAATTACAAAGAAAATCAGGGGGTTAACTTAAGATTCACCTCATGCACCATGAATACCCAAATTAAAATGTATTAAGAAAACATATCACAAGGACCAAACAACAAAGTAACACACTGCATTAGAAATGAACACACTGTGGTTCATTCTCAATCAACTCTGATGTTAAAGGAGTAGTTCAACATTTTTGGAAACATGCTTATTCACCTTCTTGCTGTGAGTTAACCTTGATAAGGAGATTAATATCATTTTCATGTCTGTAAAGTAAAGCTATGAGCGGAGACAGGTAGCTTAGCTTAGCATAAACACTGGAAACATGGGGGAACCACAAGCCTGGCTCTGTCAAAGCCAACAAGCAGCACCAAAGCTCACCAACACATAATATCTCCTTTGTTTTATCAGTAACAAAACTTTGAGTGAGAAAAAGGACAGGTGTGATGCTAAATTAAGTTACGGTAACTTGCTCTTAGCTCTAACTCTCAGCAAGAAAGTGAGTAAACATTTTCCCCAAAATGTCTCTTTAAAAGTGACATGTTGATTATTAAATATGACAAGGCAGGGTCAGGCTTTTGATTAAAAAAAAAAACATTATAAACAATTCTGAAAACAAGTTACAGGTCATCTTCTAAGATAACTCTGAAGAGAACATGCAACACAAACAAACAGAATTGTAATTACACAAAAATCTGTAGAACTAAAACAATTATAACCAGGAGCACTGGCTAGGATTCAGTCTCAGGTTAATACTTGGCATTTCTAGCTTTTTACATGTCATTAAACCTCCAAAATAAAATTTAAAAATTCTCTTATTCAGTCTGTAATGGTGTGTAAGTATTGATATTGAGAATACCTGATGTAATACTTAAGTATTACGAGTCAGACTGAATCCTAGCCATTAAAACGACACAGATCTCGCAGTTTAAAACACTTGAATTGTCATAATTCACACATTTCTCCAACAGACTACAGTTAGGACAAACACAGGATTCAGTCAACATTTACACATGCAGTGCAGCACCCGTAAACACACCCAAATCAAGATTTATGTTTACCAGTTGCCCCAGTTTCTCCTGCAGGGAGACCTTTGACCCCGAGCCTGTTAGGTCCTGCCTCAGGCTGACTTTTGATGTTAGCTTCCTCTGGTGTGATCTCAGGCACACCCACAGCCAGTGTTTCTTCAGGGGTGATGTTGCCTGTACTTTTAGCTGCCACTGTTTCAGGAACAGCTTTGGTTTTCAGGGGTTTGGTGCTTTCAGGGGCAGCGTCCCCTTCACTGGTGCTCTCTACCCCAAAAAGAACGTCTGACTCTGCACCTTGCTGCTCAGGCACAGCACTTCCTGTCACATAACCTAGAGGTCACACATTTCATTAACATTTTTGTTAACATATTATGCTAAATGTTTGCAAATTATTCCTGCTAAAGATCTTATACATGAAAAATCACAGAGTATGCACATCTGTAGAAAAACCAACACATTCTCACTCTGACCTTGTTACATAGTGATGTTTGGTCATGGACTTTCCACGTCCAGATACAACGACCTGAAAAGTACCCTGGGAAAGGTCCACCACCACTTCCACCTGCCCTACTCGGACCTTTGCCGCCTTAACTTTTGTTCTTGCACCACCCTGTTTCGCCCTGATGCTGCTGAGCTCCGTTAAACTATAATGGCAACTGGCCATGTATCATGCCGATGTTAAAGGACGGCTTTTTTCGTCAGTGTCTGACCCGGCAAATCACTGCCCAAGCGCAGGATTTCAACGACTTCGGAGTGAGAGCATGTTGGAAAAACATGACACTATGCAACATTTTAGCTCAGGTGCACACACAGTGTGCATATACACAGTCAAACTACAGAGTACATACATTCAAAAACAACATATGATAAAACATTCAGTTGACATACAGTATATGTGGCCATAGCACCAGTTTGTATTCAAATTTATGACACCATGCAGCTATGGAGGCCATAACATGATTTGTAGTTTTCTTCAATGAAAATCTGTGAGATGTTTCATAAAAACATACATTTTAGAGTTAAGAAAACAGCACAGAGTCATCAGCATACTCTCTTACATTACATTTCTTTTGCTGTAAAAATATATATATATACACATATATTCAGTTCTATCAGTTGTACACAATTGTTCATGTCTCACTAGGCACACAAACTTTGGCACCACTAACACTTAGAGTTAGATGTATGTAAATGTACAGTATGCAATTAATTTTACATTCTAATAAACTACAGTGACATTCTGCAAACTAATTTCAATGTTACAGTTTTAACAGTGTAAAACATGCTGAACAATGCAAGATACAGAGTATACTAATACTCAGTAAGAGTATATATCTTAATACACATTTTAATATGGTTGCCATTGTCCCTGAGATGCAAACCCTCTGTTATCAAAGTTTTTAATCTTTTCACTCTAAATACAATTATTATAATTAAGTAAAAGTAAATGTGTCTAGCTTGTTTCATTTAAGGCACCCGTTTCAAATAATACTACTAGACTGAATGAGCGTTATCAGCCGCATAGATATGGATTTGGAGGGGCCTGCTACACCCTCTAGTTGCTTCAGAGAGCTGTTATCAGCCCATGAAATGCCCATTATCACTTGTCACCCACAGCAGTTTCGTTAGGTTTCCCTTGTAGTGTCATCAGGTTTAGGCGCCATCACTACGTAGTTAGGTTTAGAAAAAAAGATCATGGGTTTGGTTATATCAGGTATGTCTGTTGCATAACATGTTGTTATGTGAAGACCTTATGTATGTCAGCGTTTACTTTTGGTTTTACATGGGACAGAAACCCCAGTCGCTGGAATGAAAATATTATGTTTGTGTAGACTTTCTTCCTCTGTCATAACTACTGTACAACAGCCACCAGAGGTTGCCACCTACTAGTAAGTGTAGCAGATCCCTTCTAACCCTGATCTATGAGGCTGATAACCACTGATAATGGTCATTCAATCGAGTGATAACATCTAACGCAGGTTTTTAAGGCCATAAATCATTGAGAACTATAAAATCCAAGTGTATACCGTAAAACTGAAATTAATAGCCCGGGCTAGTATTTGCTTAAATCAGTGAAATTAACAGGCCTTTAATTCCTTTCACACAAAACTGTTGCTCAGCAAAGGCCTTTAATTAGGCTTTCAATTAAAGTTTTACGGTACTAACAACATATAACGGCTCATAAAACAGCTGACAAGGCAGTGGCAGTTTTGTTACATTACGTTAAAAAATATAACACAATTGATGCTTTTCGGACGTTAAATTACTGTGAAGACCAGGCCAAATTAATTAGTGGCATCAGTGGCAACAACAGTTTTGTAGAGCGGGTTGTCCACCAATTGAAAGATCAGCAGTTCAATCCCTGGCTCCTCCAGTCCTCATGTCAAAGTATCATTGGGCAAGATATTGAACCCCAAATTGCTACCGATTGCTGCTCCATCGGTGTGTGAGTGTGTGTGAGTAGCAGGTGGCACCTTGTATGGTAGCCTCGACCACCAGTGTGTGAATGTGTGAATATGACGTGGAGTGTAAAAGCGCTTTGAGTGTCTTTGAGCATAAGACTAGAAAGGTGCTATATAAGTGCAGGTCCATTTACTTTTTATCTGTATTAAAATTAAGATTAGTAACAGGCACTTATAGAGTATTTGTTCAGTGTAAAATTGAATACAGTATTTGGCTCATCCTAATGCTGCATTCACACTACGCGCTCCACAGCAAGAGCATTACTAGCATTACTTCATTATCACAGCATCACTGTGGAAGTGTTGCTCAAACATTCATTACATTAGCCATGTTGTCACAAACTTTTGTGTGTCTGCGGCTTGCCACAAAGCACCTCAACTAAATGTCATCTAAAGTTTGTATTTTGTCATACAAATATCTCTGCTTTTGATCAATGTCTGAGCCCCACTTTTTGGATTTTCATTTTTTCAATTGAAAATGACTTGTAGCCTGTTGCTCATAGTTTGAATGCAGCATTACAAAGCAAAATATCTCTCTGTGCAGCCCTGTACAGATTCATGTTTAGGGTACTTGCCTTGATGGGGGGCTGCTTCAGGCTCTGGTGCTGAGTCAGTCTGGGGATCTACTGGTGCAGGTCCAGATGTGGCTACTTTCAGACCTTTGCCCTGTGGGCCCATGGGTGCTGGTTCAGGTGTGGGTTCGAATGCAGGCTTTGGGCCTTTGCCTTGAGGAAGGGCTGGTGCTGGTTCTGGTGTAGCCTGAGGGATTAGTGGTGTCTGTTTGTAGCTTTTTCCTTGTGGCACAGGTGAGGGAAGCTTTTGATATTTCTCTTGTGTCACCATAACAAGGATACCACTCGTTGGCTCGGGGGCAACGGGTGCTGCACCGTAAGTTACTGCTGGTGGGGGTGCAACAGCCTCCTCTGGTGCTGCACTCGGCTGCTCAGGAGAGAGAACTCCACCTTTAAGGCCCTTTTCATTGGACACACCTGCACCATTTGGCATCATGCCGTAACCTGAGAGCCAAATGAAAACACATTTAAAAGGAAAAAATGGAAAAACAAGTATACAGGGAAACTTAAAATATCGGATCAACTATACAGCAAAAGTACAATGTAACGACAGAGATAAAGACGACACATAACACATGCATGTACAGGAGCATTTACCAGTATTTGCTGCTTTAGCCAGCTGTCCATTAGGTACACCAGCAGGACCACCAAAACCTGTGAAACACATTTTCATAAACTAATTCCTGAATCCGAAAAGCACTGCAGACATTGTTAACACAGGAGTTGCAGATCAATGCCAAAAGAGAAACTGAGACAGAAGGATGCTCAAAGTTTTACGGCCTTCCTTCCCTTCACTAAGTGACTAGTCACTAAGAGTAACTGTAGTGACACAGCTAAGGTTCATTCTGGATATCACAAACATTGCATGTGTGAGTTATACAGAGTTCTTACCAGTATCGAGTGTTTTAGCGCCTCCACTGGGCGACACTGCTCCAACTCCTTTGGTAGTTTGTGGTTTTGCGCCTCCGTATCCTGAGATTAAAGTAGATTAACTCTGACAAGTTAAAATCAGAGCTTATTAATGGATAAAATAAATTTTACATTGCGTAGCAGGGACTTACCATTGGGTTTGCCTCCATATCCACCGAGTGCAGCGCCATTTCCATGACCTTGAGAGAAAATACAAGAAGTAGGCAAGGCAGGTAAGTATGGAAGATCTAAGATGCCTAAATCAAAACAAAAGAAATAAGACAAAACACTATTCACATTTATGTATGTTTTTCCTTTTTATGTTTGCATTTACTGTGTCATAATTAAATGAAAAATATAGATTACAAAGGACAATTATTTAGCCATTAGCCTTGGTGTATTATGTTTATATTTCTGTCCAGCAGAGAGCAGCATAGACCCGCTGATACTACATGCAAAGCTCATGTTTAGTTAGAGGTGCAGAGGAGCTTTTTTCTTTTTTTGAAATGAAAGGTGCCAAAAAAAAAATCAACTGTCCAATCACAGCTTTTGGGCGCAACAGAATATGACAGATGAAAAGTGTTAGGCATTTAAAATCTTCCATACATAACAGTGGTAAACTACAAATTACTGCATATAAAGGTGTGTATTTTAACATGTTGTCACCATTGGGTTTGGCTGCATAGCCTTTGGTTGCACCAGCTCCAGCTCCGGCTGCCGCTCCATAACCTCGGGTCAAACACAACATTACATAAATACACCATCACACTGAAAAAGACGGACATTCATGTACATGAGGAACGTTTATAAATCACCAAATAAGAAAAGTTACCATTGGGTTTAGCTCCATATCCATTAGGAGCAGCTCCATTTCCATAACCTGTGATTTAAAAAAACATTTAAAAAAATGTCCATATCATATCTGAATGTGTCAGTGTTTTCTGTGACACGTTCACTGTAACTGTTACCTGGTTGGGGTCTCATAGCACCTCCTCTGGTGCCTCCATATCCTGTAACGCATTCGGGAAAGCAAATTACTTCGTATTCTGACTGCACTGTCATCAAAATAAAATAGTTGTGTTTTGTAAATAAATTTGAAAAACAAGTGACAGTCCTACCATTGGGTTTGGCACCATACCCATTTGGAATATTGCCATAACCTGAAACAAATAAGAGTCATAATGACAACAGTAATGGTGCAGTGTCTCCGCTTCACACAAATTCAAACAACAGATTTTCTAATTTGAACAAAAATTATTTATTTTTTGCTAAAAATCGTGTTCTGTTTTCCCCTTTTAGAGCTTCATAACCATTCCATTAAAATTAATTAAGTATGGGGTGCCTGGTTCCTTAGTGGGTAGAGCAGGTGTCCCCTTGCTGCATGTCATCCCCTCTCTCCCCCTTTCACACTTGGACTGTTCTTTAGAGATGGATAATGGTTTAAATATTCTTCAGAGAAGGTGATACTTAGATTCAAAAACACCTGGTTACCTGGTTTTGCTGGCTTGGTGGCTCCACCACTTGGGTATCCATAACCTTAATAGTTTTACAACAAAAATAATTAACCTCATATTGTAAATATAATAATACAAATACTACTACTGATAATAATGTCATGCTTGTTGACCCACCATTTGGCACTGCTCCATTCCCATTAGGGGCTCTGGCTCCAGCGTAACCTTTACATTTTATAACACAATGATTTTGGATTATTTTAAAACAAGAGTCCTGTCAGTTTTATTTCGTAGACGAGATACGTTGAATAGGATTTTAATCATAGGTTTACCGTTTGGTTTTGCACCTTGTCCATTGGGCACCCCAGCTGCAGCACCATAGCCTGAAAATGATCAAAAGGTGTTCAGAGAGGGAACATGTCATCTAAAAACATGAAAATAACCAAAATCAGAGATGCATAATATTCACTTATCAGTGGAGATATACCTACCAGGCTTTGGTCCCTTCACTCCTCCATTTCCATACCGAGGTCCCAAACCCAAACCAGCCATGCCATAACCACCATTGTAGCCTATAAATAAAGTAAACACATATAAATATTAACAGATACCAATTTATTTGTCATCCCATAAGTGACATCACTACAGACTAACTTGTATGTGACTCACCTCCCATAGGTTGAGCTCCATAACCATTATAACCATTACCTCCATATCCTGGAAGAACAAATACAGACATTGTTGCTGGTGTGTTAGGTGGTGACTTCAGAGCTGTGTCTCTGTCTTCACTCACCTTGGTTCCTGGCTAGCTGAGGTACACCCAGACCTCTGGAGGCTCCAAACCCCACACCTGGACCTTAAACCACAGAAATACACATGTATCAATGTGTCACAGTCAATATCATGATCATCTAGTCAACAATGTAGCAGATGAGATACCTGCGCCATAAGGTGGTCGACCATATCCTTTCATTGGTTTACTTCCAGCGCCTCCCTGTCCTGTTAAAAACACAGGATGTACATGATTAGTTACATCAATGAACAAACATGTTTTGTGTCACAAAAACTCCTTTTCAATGTAACCACTCTCTTACCATTTGGTCGTGCCCCATTGGACGGACCAGCTGCAGCTCCTTGACCTAAAGAATGATTATTATATTCAATGATGTGATATTGTTTACATTTATTTACCTAAATGTGTGTTTTAAAGCAGGTATTACCATTAGTTTTAGCCCCATTTCCATTAGGCAAACCAGCTCCAGCACCATAGCCTAGACAGAAAAGAGACATTTAATTGAACAACACAGCAGGTATATGAACTCAGTGCAACATGTCACCGATCAGGCATAACATTATGACCACTGACAGTTGAAGTGAATAACATTGATCATTTCATTACAGTGCAATGTTCTACAGGGACACCTTTGGTCCTGGCATTCATGTGGAAGCCACTTGACATGCACCACCCTCCCAAACACCATAACAGACCAATACACCCCCTCACGGCAACAGCACTCCCTGAAGGCAGTGAAACCCCCTCCAGGCAGGACAATGCACCATGCCACACCACAAAAACTGCTCAGGAATGGCATGGGTGACATGAGTAAGAGCTCAAGGCATCAACCTGGCCTTCAGATTTCCCAGATCCCAATCTGTTCAAACATCCATTGGGCGTGCCGGTACCTTTCCTCACAACCCACTGGACTTGAAGGATCCGTCAACAACGCCTTGGTGCCAGACAACACAGGACACCCCCAGAGGTCCTGTGTCCATGCCTCCACAGGTCAGAGGCTCCAACGTAGATCAGACTGGCTTTGACCCGTCGAGGCATGAAGACGGACCTTTGGGGTACCAGTTTGTCCCACCAATGCTTAATCTGATTGGGATCTGGTGATTTTGAAAGCTAGATCGATGCCTAAAGCTCTTTGTCACGTTCTTTGGACCATTCCTGAGCAAATTCTGCAGTTGGGCATGGTGCACTGCCTTGCTGGGGGCTACTTTCATGGAGGGTACTGTTGCATTGAGTGGGGGTACTTGGACTATAACAACGTTTAGATAGGTGGAGTGCGTAAAGGGGCATCCACATGAATGCCAGGACCAAAGGTTTCCCTGCAGAACATTGCATTGTAATGAAATGATCGATGTTATTCACTTTAACTGTCAATGGTCATAATGTTATGCCTGATTGATGTATAGTATATATATTTAAATATATATGTGTGTGTCTTTGTGTGTGTATGCTGTCATCATACACAACCAGGTTGTATAATTAACATTTATTTACTAAACAGACAATTTATCCCAATGCTATCAGAGCTACCATTACCTTTAGTTCCATGCCCATTATGTGCAGCAGCTGCAGCTCCATTACCTACAAACAGATACAACACAAACAAGTTCTCTCTACTCATCATCATAAAAACAGTAAGAAGAAAGACTTCAAAAACATGCCTTCATTGGATACCCAATCATACCTGACATCAGGTTAATTTCATACAGCTTTTGAAATTATAACAAAGTGGCTTTTTCCTGGATGTTTTTGCGCTGCTTGTCATTTTAGAAACATTAATTTGGGGTTTTATAGATTCATTTAGATTAACTTGTCATTTGCACAGGACAGTAGAGGTACAGCATAAAACCATAAGATACACACTTTGTAAAACAGGTACAAACTGTAAATTATATAAAAATACATGGTATGAATTATTGCACAGGTAGCATGATAAACATTTGCAATTATTTTAAATATATTTTGTCAAGTGGTTCATTTATGAATATAAAAATAAGATATAATCAGTGATGAAATGTGAATCGTCAGCTGCAGGCCTAAACTGTAAGTTTATCTGATTTAAAATCTTCAAGTAAATAAATAAGAGACAGTGTTACACATGAATTTGTATTATCATTTGTTACTGAGAATAATGGATGAAGACTCACCAGTGGGTTTAGCTCCATTCCCACCTGAAACACCAGCTGCAGCACCGTAACCTAAACGCCATTAAGAGAAAACAACACCAGGAGATTTTACAGCAAAATCACATCAAACAGATTGACTACACTTCCAGCACTGATGTGCAGTTTGTGCAGCAGTCTGTCTGTCATCATAAAATGACTGAACCTGTAGACTCACCATTAAAAAGGCCTCTGTTTCCATTTGGTGCTCCATAACCTGGTGATTAAAGAGACTGTGTGAGTTTTAATTGCTCTCGGCGTCTGCTACATGCTTCCCTAAGTGATCATGGCCCGATATCCTCGTGAGGTCGAGTAGTTACAGGATGTCTGCTTGAGTATGGCAATTTTGATTTAAGAACATGGGGTAAATCCGAAATAGTTTATATAACAGAAATTGTGATATATTTACAAACAACATATAGACATATCTCAACCCAATGCTGGTCTGATAAATCATCACATTTAACATACCGTTGCCTTTGGTTGCTTGTCCGCCGTATCCGCCAGCTTGAGCTCCATAGCCTGCAACAAGTAAAATTTAAATTAAACAGTTTTGTTGCTCAGTGTGTGTGTGTGTGATTATTCATGTGTCCTCAGTGTGGAGATGTGTTTATTACCATTGCCTTTAGTTGCCTGTCCGCCGTATCCACCAGCTTGAGCACCATGGCCTGCAGCAAAGACAATTTAAATTAAACAATGTTGTTGCTGAGTGTGTGTGTGTTTGTGTGTGTGTGTGTGTGTGTGAGAGAGACACTATTCATGAATCCTTGGTGTGGAGATGTGTTTCATACCGTTTCCTTTCATTGGTTGTCCGTTGGTTGGGCCGGCTTGAACACCATATCCTGCAACAGAGATCACAGTGTGACGACATTGTGGCAAAAAACATTATTTTAAATTAGAATTATTTGTAAACTAGCTGCAAACTGGTGCGCGTGATATCTACCATTAGATTTTGCTCCATTTCCATTGGGTAAAACTGCTGGACCCCCTCCTAGATTAGAAACAAAACAAAGTTAAACTATGTGCTGCAGTACAGTCAGAAAAACAGCCTGTAATATGCACTTTTTAAACCTGTATGGATTAACTGTTAGTTTAGTAGTAAACAGAAGCTGAAAAATTGGAATTTGCTGCCAAATCCTGCTATTTAAAAAAAACAATCTGAGGTCCACACTGTATTTATTTGTTTATTTATTTTATGTGATAGGGACGATGGAATTTAACATAGTTCCAATACAGAGTATGGGACAGATGTGTTGCACAGAGAGTTTATAGTTATTGTTAATTTACAGCTGTTGACCCTAGCTAGGCTTTTAAATTTAGACCTAAAAATGTTATCAAAAATACCTACCCTGTGGTTTACCACCATGTCCATTGGTTACACCAGCTGCTGCTCCGTAGCCTTTAAAACAAAATGGAAAAACGTAACCAAAAAAATCCTTCACAAAAGTTTTCACAGACTGATAATATTATATTATACTATATTATGTTAATATGATTCTCACATCATATTCTATTATATCAGTACAGACAAAAACAAAGCACCATTACTGAATCATATCATATAATAGTCTGGTGTACGCTGTTTACTTGCTGATGTTGCTGCTATTAATCACACCACCATCACTTAACCTTGTCATTTTAGCAACGTTTCCACCAGGACTACGGTATGGTACAGTAGGGTACACATTGTATCGTTTCCACTGTAAAAAGTTGTGGATGGTACCAGTGGAACCGTTCTGTACCGTCCCCATTTTTGGTCCCCCCTCTGTTGGGGTACCTAGCACACAGAACTGGTACCACTGGGGATCCATAAAGGTGTATCTCATCTCATCTCATCGCGTTTAATCTCAAGTATTTTGCTAAAATAGAGTGAACACAGTCACACAGCTGAACTCACCTTTCATCCCTCCTCCATTGCTCCCACCAGCAGCGGCACCATAGCCTTAAACAGATTAGATGTATGGTGAGAGAAAGTTAGACTAAGCTCTAAATTTGCACTTGATGGTGCAGAAACACATTCAGCATTAGATTTAGCTCCATTTACACACACAACATCAACTGCTGGGTCACAGCCTGAGGGCAACATCAGGGAAACATCTTTCTAAAATCTGATCAATCCCTCATGCAGATTTGTGTGACCACTAACCTATGCCTTTGGTGGGATATCCGCCGCCGTATCCATTTTGTGCACCCATTACCTGACCCACACCTAAAAAAAATTTTAAAATAATTAAAATATTCTCAGGAACAGAGGGATTCATGGTTGGAGAAATTCACTGTTAATTTACCTTTTGATGGCATCAACATTCGTCCTACACCTCCACCATTCTGGAGTTTCCTTCCTAGAAACATCATGACATGACGGCTGTGAACAGAAGCTTCAGCCAAAAGCATGTTTCATAAAGACAGAACATGAACAGAGTGTAATAGATTTACCATTAGGCTGTGGCCCGTGTCCATTGGATACTCCAGCTGCAGCACCATAACCTGAAACACAGCACATGTCATGTTACACTGCTGTAAAGTTACTACTGATAAATAACAGGACAAATATTTAACTTTGCAACTAATCCACCGGGTGTATTATTTTTTAATCCACGGGGCAGAAATTAAGCCTGACTGGGATGAACTCAACAGCTAATTTATAAAAAGGGGACGAAACAACATGTAAAGTTGTGACGAAAAAAGGAGATATAAGAAGATGTAAGAAAATTAATTGTTTTTAATTTGCGTTTTTGGGATTTTATTTTGTTACGCTGAGGGACTGATAGTCTGAAAAACAGGGAAAAAACTTCCCACTGCATTTTTATATTTTATCATTATTTTATATTATTAATTTGATTTTGAATTAGGGTAGCATGGAGCCTGAATGTGCTTTTTTTTAATAGTTCAGCAACATTAATAATAGTTTATTTTGAAGCTCTTTACGAAGTGTTTTGTGTGTCAAAAAGTTTTTTTTAATTCCATTCTAACGTGTACAGTGGTGTTTATATTGAAAATGATTCTATTATTCACAGCTTAAGCTCAATAATTTTCTTACAGTCCTTAAATTCATTTTTAAAAACCTGAATCCAGTCTCGGGTTTAGTCTGAGCAACATTTTTGGGAAGTAGCGAGCCTCGACTGGACAGAAGTCAATGGAGTGACTGTGTACAAGCAGTAAAACCATTCTTTCTCCTCTCACACGGGGATGTTAAATTTAGACTGCTGCTGCCACCGAAGCCGAGCTGCCTTTGATTTCACAAACTGAGGCCGCTGGTAAAGAGAAAAGAATATATGGCTGCTTCGCATCATCACAAGAAAAGTTGGTAGAGGGCCGAGGACACATAAGACCTATAGAGCGAGCATGGCTAAGATTTCGGTTTAACATGATCGTTTGAAATTTGACAGGCAAACCCGAGCACCCAAAAGACGCTTGTCTCGTCTCTTTTTCATCTCTCAGCGGGTTGGACCCTTTAACGGTACTAAACTGGAGCATGCAGTGGTGCAGCATTTTATTAAAACTTGGGAGTCTTTAAAGAATGAAAACAACAAACAAGCAATGACATTTTTTCTGTTCTGTTCTTCTGTTCAAATTGTTCAATAATAGCTTAATATTCTGGCCCCAGTATTTTACATTTTTGCATAATTCAAATCAATTGGCTACGGAAGCTCAGAACAGCCGTGCTTGCAATTACTTTTTATTACCGTTATCTTGAGATCATCTTTTTGAGATCATTATCTTGAAGATAACAAGATAATCAACCCGTTATCACGTGGAAACAAAAGGCTATTTTTCTCTCAGATCAAGAAGTGCCCATTTCCTATCAACACACCAGACTGTGCTGCAATGAAGCAGAAAGTGCACTGTGTCTTTATATTAGAGATAACATTTACATCAGTCCTTACCATTCAAGCAGTTGCACACTCATTTTCGAGATCTCTATGAGTATCATATGATCTTGAGAAAACAAAAGTTGTTTTCTGATGATAAAATATCATGTTATCTTGAGAAATTGGCCTTCTGTTGTCTCAAGAATTTAAATAAATTGACTCATTTTTAGGAAAAAACAAGCTTTGTTTTTTCAAGATAACAAAGTTATAGACTCACGATAGAGATGACAGAATTTAAAAAATTATTGCAAGCACAGTTGTTCTTGACTTTTGTAGTTAAATAGATGTCAAAGAGTGGAAATGTAATAGCCATGTTGTTTGATTTTAAACCAATCACAAAATAATATGTTTTTTTTTCCCTGACATGATCCCCTTGCAGCATGAGAGAAAATCAGAGTGTAGACGTATAAGGGCTACCTGTAAGACTTATATCATAGCTGATGTACAGAGACAGAGAGCAGTTCCTTAGTGCCACCTAACAGACATCATCATCATCATCATTATCCTCGGCCACATGTCAGCTCATAACTCACAAGACAAGTGTTTCACCCTCTCTCTACAACAGACCGCAGACACATAACTGACCACAGTGACTCTACAGAACACACAAGACACACATTTCCTCCCTGAAATAAACAGCAAATGCAGCTGTGTTTCTTCTGGATGTATTCCAGTGACTTTGACTGGAAGGTTTAAATTGACCCATTTGACTTAAATATCCAATTAACTAACACAAATTTCTCTAATTCTTGTCCTCTAATGTGTTTGCATTCATTCTAGCAAAGCAAACTCTGGATTAGAATGATTAAGATTTGGAAAAATCCCATGTTTTGTTATCCAGGGCCCAGCTGTTCAGAAGTAATGTGATTTTGAAATCAGATTAGATTATATAATCCAGCCTTGGTTCTGAACTGGATCAAACTTTCAGTGTGTATTGTTCAAAACTCTTCAGTAGGAGTCAAACTCCTTTAATAATAATAAAAAAAGAAAAGAAAAATAAATAATCTGGATTATTCTGACTCCAGGAGAAGGGTTAATTTCAGTCATAAATGTAATGGAACAGGTCAAATATATACACACATTTATTTAGTTTTTACACTTGATTTGTGTAATTGTTGAGACAATTTCTGTTTGATACTGACAGCTATTTGGGGAATTATTTTATGGGGACAGCATTTTTTTTTAACTGTACTGAAAGGCCTAAAGTTTCCATCTGAAGATCTCCATTTCTTTCTCTTTGGTGGCACCCATATGGCAATAAGTGGTAATTGCAGTGTTTGTTAGAAGACTGCCTACATTGTGACACGTAGTCCCATTTAGAGCACCAGTTATCTGGATTTGGTCTTCTTGAAAACCTTGTATCTGGATCAGGGTGATCCAATCCAATGTTGCTTTGAGAAACTAGCACAAATGCGGGATGGATTAGCTGATTTCTGAGTAGCAAAACAGCTCATTTTGATCCAGATTTCTATGTTTTGAAAGACTGGGCCCAGTGCTCTAAAT
Organism: Cephalopholis sonnerati; assembly: GCA_019142605.1. Taxonomy (NCBI): domain Eukaryota; kingdom Metazoa; phylum Chordata; class Actinopteri; order Perciformes; family Serranidae; genus Cephalopholis; species Cephalopholis sonnerati. The sequence continues at coordinate 59,903 of JAGQAX010000126.1, forward strand.
GGGACTAAGCTGTGTATAGAGCAGCAGGTAGAACAACCAGCATGATGTCACTAAGTGTTTCTATTTCAAGAGACAGAAAACAGTGTCGACTTCATCTACCTTATCAATGTAGTGGTTAAACAAACCAAGTGCAAAATTAAATAAATGTCTTTATATTTGACAAATATTGTTCCTGAAATCCACCCTGACTCCACCTTTCTGCTGGGATCAGGGTGATCCTGATCTTTTGGCATCAAAGGTATCCCAATCCTGCTACACATATTGATGGGTTGATCTGGAGCAAAACCAAGACTGGATTACATGATCGATTTTGATATCAGAATCCTTTTATTCTTTTGAACAACCCATTCTCAAGACTTGATCCAGTCAGATAACTTTAGAATAACTGGGCCAATGTAGCTGATCTATCTTGAATTGATGATACTGATTCATGGCCTCAGACATAACGTCACACTATTGAATATAAATCTAGCAGCAGGGCCCCTTCCCCTCAACACTTCACTCACCCCCTGTGTGTACTGTCTGCACCAGCCAAAGGACCACCGCGCTCTGAAGTAGTAGTCGTCCCAACATCGTGGACCTGGAGAGGGAAAAGGCCCCAAAATGTTTTAGACCCAGCAGGAGAATGAGGAGAGCAAAGCAGATGATCTGGAGTGGGCAACGTACCCTGAATGTGAGGGTCTGATATACCCTCTGGTCTGAGGCGCCCCTCCTTCTGCGTATAGATGCTCCTGTTCTCCACATCCTCCCCCACTTGTTGGGAGAGACACCCGAGGTGTACACACACACTAACTAAATAATTGGGCACTTAAAGTACATTAACACTTAAGGGAGACATAGAGGAGCAAAGAGGGGGAGCTCAGATTGGACAGTGACTGATGAACTCTGGACGCAAGCTGGATTAAAGGAAGACGGGTCATAGTTTAGGTTGTTTGTACAGACTTCATAAACACTGTGTCATGATTTTCTAACTGTATAGTTAATTTATCCACACAACATTTGGGATCAAGGCGCTGAAAAACATAAATAGATGTGTTATTCTGGAAACAGGGTGTGCTTTAAAATATTTAATGAGCTGTAGTTGGGTCAAATATAGCATAAGGAAGACGACAGAAGTCACTTTCACATAAGAACATTAAACGCACCATAAGGCAAGAAAACAACCGTGAACAGGAGACTCATCGTAACATGGAAACATACTGCAGACATAAATCATTCTTAATGACTGAACCACAGTGAAAGAACCCAAAAAAGGTTAAACTCATACATGCAATGACCTAAATAAGCAGCACTTTGGTCCAATATTTGGTTTTAGGGGGTGTTTTTACAGGTGCCTTGACACATTTGGTTCAAATGTTTCTATAGACTAAAACAAAAACAAAAAAAAGAGCATATAGAAATCTAAACATACATCCTGTCTGGACTCTGTTTTATTTGTGAATGACTTTATGACATCACTTCCAGATGCAGATGAGCCACTTTACAGAGCGACATGATGGAAACTGAGTGAGCTCCACGCCTCTTTCACTCCATGTCTCCATGGATGCAGCCAACACACGCACACAGTCGGTGAGAGCGGCCCCTTGTATATTTAAAGGGAAAAAAGAAGTGAGTAAAAAGAGAAAGATATCTCACCTTTCACATACATTCCTCACTTTAAGTCCAAATCCTCTTCTTATGGGGTCAAGGAGAGGTTAACGTCTCACCTCCCGGCCCACCCAGACCTCTCACATATTTGGCTTCTCAACAAAGTCACTCACCATCTCCGCTGACAAACCATTCGTCTAACTTTTCAGCACCTGGTCACAAACGTGTCTTTCAATGTCTCTCTGATCCGCCAGCTTCTGGTCTGCTTTGGAAATATTTAAGTTATCATGGTTTACTCGTGGGATTTACAGCATGATGTCATGCGCGCCACCTCTTACGGTTTGCAGCTGAAGGGATAAGAATAAAGTGGAAGATTGAGTTGACTTTGCTAAATCTGATGTGCCTTAATGATAATGTGGCACTTTAAGAGTCTTAACACATGATCAGTTTTAAATCAGAGCATAAGACAATTCTTTTTATACAGACACTAATGATCCCCAGAGGATAATGACTTCAGTGATCTCCTGACTTCCTCTTGCACCACCATGATGTTCACTTCTATGATTTTGAGTGAAGTCTCTTTGCAACTATTGAATAGTTTGACTTCTGGTAGACACTCATGTTCTCCCCAGAGCGAACTTTAGTGATCCCTTAAGTTTAGATCTAACACATGATCAGGTCGAAATTTCAATTTGTCCAATATTTTGCTTTATACAGAAGCTGAGAATGGACGTTCATTCATTCATTTTCCACAACCGCTTACCCTGTTGGAGGTCATGGGAGTGCTGGAGCCTATCCCAGCTGACACTGGGAGAGAGGCAGGGTACACCCTGGACAGGTCGCCAGACTATCACAGGGCTGACACAGAGACAGACAACCATTCACACTCACATTCACACCTACGGACAATTTAGAGTCACCAGTTAACCTGCATGTCTTTGGACTGTGGGAGGAAGCTGGAGTACCCAGAGAAAACCCACGCTGACACAGGGAGAACATGCAGGCCTTCTCGTAATAACAGCTTATTTATGTAGATTCTTGAGACAACAAAAGGCCTACTCCTCAAGTTAAGATGATTTATCACAAGATAATTCAAGAACAAATGTTTTCTTGAGATCACAGGATGATTATGGAGAACTCAGAAACGAGTGTCTGGTTCATGTGATCACACCTGATTTCAGCCTAAAGGATCCCTGGGATTCATAACTGAACAGCTGGCTTTTTTTGCTGCAGTTACGTCATTAGAGCAGATAATCTCGTTTTCGCCAAAGATGAGAGGCTGACCAACTCCCACCTCTCTGCTTCAGCCAGCAGCTGCTCAAATAAAGCCTGTGAAGTTGCAGCTGGGCTAGTCCCTTCCTCCTTCCTTCATTTTTTGACCAATCTGAAAGTTATCTCTGACAGAAAAACACAATGCAATTTCTGCCTGTGTTAAACCTTAACTGAAGTACAGTCTGACGCGGTGATCGATAATGGGTACTCCTTGATCTGACACACCAGCTGCTACAGTTGTCAAGAAGCCATGTATGCATGCTGCCACTGTGCTCCTGATAAGAGGCTGTTAATCTCTTTATCTCCATATCACAAAGCTTGTTTTCTCAAGATAATAAAATAATTTCCTAGTGATCTCGAGACAGCTTAAAAAATTTCAACCGCATGCTTAACATCAGCATGTTAGCTCTGTTATTGTGAGTATTTAGCATTAGCATTTAGCTCACAGCACCAGTGTGCTGAGGTACAGCCTCACAGAGGTGCTATTTGTAGACTGTTTAAAGATGTCGGGAACAGCTTTTAAAGGCGTGTAGCTCCTGCGGCTGAGTGGAAAATGCATGTGTGTATTAAACTGTTGAGGGGTGGAGAGCTTTAAAGCCACAGGCAATTTATATATTTACCTACAAATCTTTAAAGAACACAAACACACTGACTTCCTACAGAGACCTCCCACACAGTGACACACACACATTAATCATCAGTGTCTCTGTGACGGATTCTTGTACCTCTGAGTATAAATCCAATTTTAAAACACACAATGACGTGAGAAAATGTCAAACTGTTATCAGTCAGTGTTATGAGACAGTTAACGCTGAAGCATTAGCTACAGAGGGCTTTGGTTTAAGGTGGTGGTCAGGATGTTTGTGTGTCGGTCAGTGTACCAGAAAAAAAAAATAACGTGGGCTGCAGACCACAGTGCGACCACTGTTCGACAAGGATTCTCTGACTCCACACAGCCATGTCCGTCAATGTGTATTCCTGCCCAGATGTGTGCAGCTGTTAGAGGCAGGCTGGCCAACAAGGCTGTGACTCACTCAGTGTTTGGGAGACAGCCGGTGGACTCTGCCAACTGTTAGTGTTCGATGTGGTTGGCATGGGAAATACAACTTCACTTGACAACGATGCTTTAAAGCTGCTGCAAACAAACCCAGACTGACAGCTGTGTGAGCACAGAGAGAGGTCTGTGCAGGAGACTGATTTATCAACTACTGTTTGAAGAACCCTCCAGGGAAACTGATATATTGTTGTGTTTTTACACTCATAAAAACAACAATATATCAGATTTCTACACAATATTCCCGTTTAATATATTCTAACATGAACAGAGTTATTAAAACAGGTCTTCTCTGAACTATAAAACTTTCTGGACAGAGGTGGACACAGCAGAGGGTTTAACAAACAGACATACAGAGTCTGGAGGGAGCTCTAATTTACAGACCTCAAATACACCATGGTATGGTTAAACAAACTTCAGACTAATAGGACATATCAACAGTTGCTTTTTTATAATCTTTATATTGATATTGTGCCATGTAACCATTTGAATAGGGCTTTATATTTGCATTACTGTTCCACACAATAAACAATGTTTAGGTTTAATCTTCTGTATGTCAGACACATATTTGGATCCCTGACACAACGTCACAGTTGACCCCCATCTTAAAAGCACACCATTTAGTACAGTGTTGTCCTGTCCTCAGTATTATTGTATAGTTACTTTATTTACATTGTTTAGCCGCCCTGATGCCAGATTCCACCCACGCCAAGGCATTGAGAAAATATTAGATGTCTGCCAAAGCTAAGACTTCATAGAATCACTGACGAGAGACATTACAGTCGTACAAGACAAACACAGGCCTCATATGTGTATAGGGGCACACTGCATTACAAGTATTAAGTACGAGTGCTGAGAGCGTGCTGAAGTCATGCACGTATTATCAGCTGTTATCACATTTAAACAAATCAGTAACTATATTAGTGATTATACAGTCTTTGGCTTCTGCCTGCGTCACACCACTGTTACTATTTAATGTCTCTCATCTTCATCAGTCACCTCCTGTTCTAGTTTTTCACTTGGCAAAACTGTCCTGTGGGTACTTTGCAAATTTTTAATCTCAGTGACTCTATTGTGAGAAATGCTGCTCCGTCTGTTTTAGACTCTTTTCTTTACCAGTCTAGAGTCACGTCATTTCCTGCTGCCAGTGTCTCCCTTTAGGAATGTTACACTCTGGCATTTCAGCACAGAACTTACCGGGTTGGTTAAAACTCAACTTCCTTTCAGCAAAAAAAACAAAAATCTGGATCAGATTTTTAACTGATATTTTGTTTTAAAGTAATACTTTACCCACAATATGGATTTGTATTACTTGCATGCCAGTTACTCATCCCATGTTACCTTAAATATGGGGGAAAAACTTTTGTCCACAAGCACCAAAATGTGACTCAAGAATCTTTTTAAAAACTCTCACAAGACTCGTGCAGTATAATCCAGTAATATCTAAAACTAGGGATGCACGATATCCCAATATATAACAACTTATTTGGCCAATAACCAATACAGATATATATATTCACTTTTCCCCACCTAATTTTAGTGATCATCAAGTCTCTTCTGTAGTGGAATTATCATAATATGCATGCATACTCTTATCATGTTGGCCCACCAGCTGATGGAGACATGAAATACAGTACTTTTTAATGTAAGAAAAATCATGTTGGCTGATTCTGATAGTTCAATTTGAAGCCAAATTGCCTGATACTGATAAGGTTCTGGTATTATCGTGTATCCCTGTTTAAAACACTTTCCTTATAAACAGTCTCACGCACAGACAAGTGATGCACCTAAGCAACTTAATGGGATGCACAAGTACTTTGCTTTTCGTGGATGTCTCCCCAGTGAACAAAGTTTTCCTCAATAAAACATGGTGTGATTAACTGATATACAAATGATCATTTTGTGGATGAAGTATTCCTTTAATGTTGTGTGACAGAGTCAGTTCGTGGGACAATGACTCAACCATGACCTGCATTGATGCTGTAAGTTTCTGTGATATTGTCTTTACTTTCTCAGTGTTTAGGGTCCTGCAGATGCCACTCCTGTACAATTGAAATTAACCATCACATTTTCTCCCTTGAAATATATATTTTTTTCCTTTTCTTCTGACACTATTAAAACCAAGTATGAAGGTGAGTATTAAGTGGGTGACGATGTGCCATTTTCTGGAGCAGACTTCTTTTCTAAATTTTGTTTATCTGCAGGGACTTAACCCTTTTGTCCTCCAAAGAGAACATTCAACAGTATAGTTCATCCCCAAATTACATATTTTTACTCTTACCTTTAGTGCTGTTTATCAGTCTGGATTGTTTTGGTGTGAGATGCTGAGTGTTGGAGATATCGGCCGTAGTGATATGTCGTCTCTCTAATATAATGGAACTAGATGTCACTCAGCTTGTGGTGCTCAAAGTGCCCAAAAATACATTTAAGACTCAACAGGAATGTCTCTTTACAGAAGGAGAAAAGGCAGACATCTGTACGGCCGATATCTCCAACACACAGCAACTCACACTAAAACAATCTAGACTGAAATAGCAGTACAGGTAAGAGGAAAAATATGTTTTTAATTTGCGGTTAAACTGTCCCTTTAAGGTTAAATTGTTCCCTAAAGAATGAGCCCACAGAGACACCCTGCACTACCCTAACTAGACTCCATTAAATCTGATGTTGAGGACTTCATGTCCTCCATGGCTACAGTGTGTCTCGATGCATTTTCTGCAGACTTGATCAAACTGTTGAGCATTTTGAAAGATATTTTTTTTATTTGTGTTGCAAGTGCTCTACAAGGGTGCAATATAAATTATCACTGTTTCCAAATCAATATAATAAATAAAAATTACATCAAATACATCATATTTAGTTTCACTACACATGTATACACAATGCATTCCTTTTTACAAAAAAACCCAAAAGTGCATGGCTTATGATGATGGACCATGCCATGACAACTTCCTTTATGGTTAGTATCATAATAATAAACATATAGGTTCAGCTGTACACTCATAAATTACTCTACAATCCTCACCCTGGTCACCAATATCTGATCCAATATATTTATCTCAGTAAGTTTTCTGAATGAAACTGGGATTAGACAGAAGCCACAAAAGTATACATCAGCTCCACCTACTAGTTAATGTAATGTTACCAGCTTAGCATATGGCAATCTCATGAAATGATGGCAACGCTTGTTATGGAAGGTTAAAATAAACAACAAAAAAACTTTTGGATAAGTAATTTCAGAATAACTTGCACTGATGTGACGTACTGGAGACCAAGAGGGAGGAAAGTAAAATGTTCAGATAAAGGAAATAAAAAAGGGAAACAGTCTGAGTGTGAAAAAATGTGAAGGGTTAAGGGGGAGGAGGAAAAGAAATGAAAGCATTTTGTACATTACATTCTTCTGTTATGAATGAACACTGAGGAATTATTGTCAGAGCTGTGCATCTGCTCCTTTAACTCAAGTGCTCATCACAACCTGGTCATTAGCCGAACGTGTCATTATTTTACGTCCACCTTAAGATGGAAGAGCCAGGAATCCGGTTGCAGACCTAAATAAAGATACTGAGTAATAATCATTCACGCGGTACATATTTTATAATCATAAAGTGTGGAAATATCCTCCTCTTGTATCAAAACATGTAAAAACAGACTTACTCCATGTTGCTTTTCAGCTGATGCACCGTGCGCTTGTCCAGGTAACGACAGAAGAGGGTGAGCAGGTTTGAGGGCAGGAGGAGCGGCTCCACCAGTGAGCACTGGGACAGCTGTCCCGCCACCTGGAATATTGTGTCAGTCCTACAAGACAACAGGAACACTGATGTCAAGATCTTATAAAGGAGTTAAAATTGTCTCCTGTCATGAAATAATGACTTTAAAATCCCCACCAGGTCTCAAAGTCACCGATGCTGGGCTCCAGAGGGACGCCTGAGGACAGCAGCTTCTCTCCTTGGGACAGGAGCGCGTACAGCAAGGACAGCCCAAACTGAAGGGAAATGAAAGAGAAAAAAGGTCAAAGTTCAATGCAAAATGGCATTAAAGAAGGCTATTATGCTTTTCCAATATTTTCCGTCACATATATAATAATGTAATTCAAGTGTTTACATTACATACAATGCTACATGTAGCTACATGCTAACTGCTAGCATCAGAGAAACAGGTAATCTTGGTTGCTGATGTTAAATTCTCCCCAGTTTCAGATCCTGCTGGAACATGTCCGGTTGTGAAGACTTTGAAGCTTTTATTGGTTATTTTTCATGGTAGAAAGTGCATCTACACTCCGTTAGTCATTCCCCAGCTGCACTGATGGCGCAGACACACTGAGATATAAAAACCTGCTGACCAATCAGAGCAGACTGGGCTTTTTCAGAAGGCTGACGTAAACAGACAGGTGCTACGATGGAGCATCTCAGAGTGAGGATGAATACAGGTGTTCCAGCACAGACAGTATGAGCAAAATAAAGTGCTTTTATTAAAGTATTAAAGCATGTAAATATGTTCAAGAAAAACCAAAAATACAAGCATGAACCTGAAAAACACCGTTATAGGCCCCCTTTAAATAAAAGCCAATGAGCAACAGACCTTGTTCTGACATGCCAGCGTGAGGGACTCGTATGTTGTCAATGACTCAGATGATGTCAGATCTTTGAGGACGCAAATTAGCTGACTGAATGTCAGCCCTCCAATCACATTTCGAAGAGGTGGGTAGAGCACTGGAAGGGCCTAAAAAGAGGATATGAGGACAATGATAAAGATTAATCCCAATGATCTCACATTACCAAACACACACTTTAATTTCCTTGAAATCGCTTCACAACAAAACAAAGGAGGTTTTAAGCATGGAAGTTCATTCTTGACCTTTTGAATGAGATGTGCAGCAAAATTATATAACTTCAAACATCTATGTGTTTTCAGCCACAACTGAGTCTTTGCTCAGCTGAGCTAAATAGAGTATACTCCCTCACCTCTTCTGCATCTCTGCTCATCAGTGTAGGAAGGTTAGAGGTCACAACGCTCAGGATTTTCCGTGCAGAATCATGTTTCAGGAACGGGAGCAGACGGGCGATTAGCGTTTTGCCCTTTGAGACCAGCAGGAAAGGAAGAAACTCCACACCTGAATCTCTACATGAAAATATTTGTGAAGATTCATTATCCAAATTCAATATCCAAGAAATGTTAAATATATACATTTAATATAATGTAAATGTATTCCCTTTTCATCAGCAACATTTACACAACATGCATAACTTCTAACTGGCGAGGTGTGTATATAACTCACTGGGGACTGTGATGTTGCAGCTGGGAGTAGATGTGCTCCACTTTCTCCTGCGTCTTCTCCTTCACCCTTTCGTCCTCTGCTTCAGACAAGACGGTGGTTTTCATCCTCTCCGTCTCCTCGACCTCCAACAGAACCATGAACAACTGCGGGGCAGAGCAGGAGTGTCAGGGTGTTGGTTAAGGTAAATAAAATGCATCTCATTAAAACAAGTGCTCAGCAGGTACCTTTTCTATTTTGCTGAGGACCTCTAACCGCTGTTGTCTGGTGTCTTTTTGCTCCTGTAAGGTGGAAATAAGTGTCACTACGAGGGAGGGCAGATCAATGCACCTCAGAAGTTGTCTCAAAAACACATTCACCTCAAGTGGACCCTGAGCTTGGACGGCATGAACTGCACTGATGGCACGGCGAGGAGAGTAACATGTGGACACAGCGACTTGACCCAGAGAGCCTTCGATGTGCACGACTAGAAGAACAAAGAGTAGGTATAGATGATGCATTACTCTTTCACCTAACAGTATAGGTTTGGTTTCAGAAGTGGAGGTACACAATGAAGTCAATAAAATAATAAAAAAAATAAAAAACAGTTTTAAGGCATCTTTTAAGGACAATATTAACTGTGCATTAAAATACTAAGTGCTATATTGTAGACATTTCTCCTCCCATCCGAGAGGCGCCCTCAGCTCTGACTGACTGGTGCAGAGTTGCAGGCTTTAAACTCCATGTGGGTGTGAACCCTAACAGAGTCATTGAGGTCACATGTGAGATCTAGATTTCTGGAAGCTGCCTACGTTATAGCACTGAGGATTACAATGACCTGTATGACTGAGAAGCTTCACCAACATGTGCATGAAAATACACACTACATACAGCCCCAACAACCTGTGTGTAGCCAGAGAGGCAAAACTGAGCTAACTAACTCTATTTTACCATGTTTTTTGTGTCTTAGTGATGAATGGGAAAAACCATTTCTGAAATTGGTCCAGTAAGAGCGCTGCAGCTGGCAGCCGCAAAACAGGCTGCAATATAACACTCGGGGCGTTTGTGCATCGTCAGTTAACGTCCATTAAAAGTGCATGTTTTTGCCACCAACAGGCTCAGATTGTTATTTTAAGTGTCTGACAACATTATTGAAGGATCCCTCAGAAATAAAATTTTGTTTAAGAGTAAAGATCCTTTTTGTTAAAGCAGAAACTGTCGGCAAACTCAGCAGACTCCATTTAAATAACAGCAGTTTTTAGCATGTGTAGACTCAGCATATTTGTTGTACATTGTTGGCACAGTGGAAAAACAAACCAAGAAGGTTGTTCTAAGTTTTGTTCTTTTTGTCGACTTTTATTGAAGTGTATTTCACAATGGTAAAATTTCTGTTTATTTCAATGGATTCAGGTGAATTTGGTGACCACGATTTCAGGTCTGTTTCTAGTTGAACAAAAATAATCTTACTCTTTAACAAAAATGTTTATTTCTGATGAATTCTTTACAGAATTTTGACACTTAGAATAATAATCTGAGCTTGTCAGTGGCAAAAAACAAGCACTGTTAGTGGACGTAAATTGACGGTGCGTAATTATTCGCAGCTGCAGCGTTCTCTCTCAATGTACAATGAATTTCATAAACTGTTGTCTCCATTAGTCAATTAGAAACAAAGACATGGAAAGATAGGCTCCAGGTTAAAAAAATACTTTAGTTATCCTAAAGCTTATGGCTTTGAGCGTGTGGTATCAACTGAAGGTGACTCAGATGAGTGTATCAACATTTCATCAACTCATATCTTCTCTCATCTGCGCTGTGGTGGCCGGTCAGTTAGAGAAAAACGTCCAAGAGACAGAAACATAAAAATGAGAAGGACAGACATGAGTGGAAATTACACACTTGGTTTCACAAAAGGAAACAGGCTGGAACCTTTCTGGGCGATATCATGTGGTCTAATAGAAAGAAAAGGCGACAAGAGAAAAACCTGGTGTGTAAGTGTCCGTTTTCGTGACGTAAGGTGTGGTGAGTTTGGGCGGCTCCCTCTTGCCCCTGATGCCCAGCTCCTCCTCTGCCATCTTCGCTTCTATTCGCCGATAGTACTCCTGTGACAAAGTTAAAATACCACAGTCATAAAATACTCAGTCTGTGGTCATGTACTCTACAACTGGCTTTCCAGACACAGAAATAATTCACAATAAGCAAAAGTTGGTTATTTGTCTGAGAAGTGACAATAAATACAGACGACACTGGAGCACAGACATCGTACCTGGTAATAGTAGTCCTCGTGGTACGGATTCTCACTTTGCAGCTGAATCATCTGCAGCCTGGTGATCCACTCCTTCTCTTTGGTTGTCATCAGATTACAGTAAGGATCCCAGCCCTCTGGTTTTCTACTGACAGGATGTATTGTTCTTTTATTAAAGCCTATTCCTTTCTGACAACACACTGAATATGAACACAAGTTCTTTGTTAAGTGATGTGGCACCAACCTCTGGAATATGCGTTGTTTTTGACTGAGGAGTCTTTTATGTTGAGGGTGGAGCTGTGTGACTGGACCTGGGTACCTGTGGGTACATTTAACACGTCTACGTTAATTACACAGTGTGCTCAGCTACATGTATACAGCCATGTGATGTTTTCTGGGGGTTCATAGATTTGCTCCTAGTTAAAGGATTCAGTGCAAATAAAATGTGAAATGATCCGACTGCGGCACTGTCTAATCAAAATGGTGGAGAATAGAATAAATAAGAAGGTATTTATGTGGAGTAAATTATTCAGTTCTCGGTGGTCAGAAAAGCTTTGCTCAGTCTTTGAGGAGGTGGATATGATTTATATTTCCAGGAATAACTCAGGCTTTAGCGTTAACAGCTGCTGAGATGTGAAGAGAGATGGTTTGAAAACATTCTGTCAATGTCTAAATTAAGAACAAATGTGAATACATAAAACAGATGTTCGGCCCTGAACCATATGCAACATTTGGTTTATCTAGAAGCCAAAGAGCATCAGTTGCACAGCTGAGAGCAGGTATTCTTCTGCTGGCCACTGAGGTTGTGGTTGCTCAGATCAGTGGTTCCCAACTGGTGGGTCGCAGGTCCTTTCTGAATCGCCCATAAGTGACAGAGTAAAAAACACTAATTTTAAGTATGGTGAATTTCCAGCACAGAGCTCTTATTTTGAAGTGCCAGTTTCCTGCTGTAGAGTGACTGAATAACCAACAGCTGCTTAACAGAGACAGCAAACTAGCTCGACAGCATGTTCAAATGGAAGTATGACGCTGAATATATTTAACTGTGTGGACCTTGAACTAATAACTAAGGAGAAATCTGGACCACGTGGCTGGACCAGTTGGGAACCACTGGCTTAGATGTTTCTATCTTTCTATCTATCTTCATTGTTCACTTGCACTTCGAGAAGCTTAGTGTACTATGGTCGTCAAAAGATACTTTGATACTTAATGAAAACAATGCAGCCTTTGTTAATTATACATTCAACAGTATCGAAAATACCAAAGCTGTTAAAAAACAACAAAAAAAACCAGATCTACAATCAGGTTACGTTTAGGCCTCCAGTAAAATCAGCTTTATCCTTTACATAAAGAATCTGTCTTAGGGATGTACAGCTGCATCTTTTATCTCCAGAAGGTAGAGCTATCCATTCTTCCAACTGTACCTCGCGACTACACATATTAATGCCAGGGGTTGTATAAAATTTATGAATGTGAGGTCAATGGAGAGAGTTTAATATACTCATGAGGGATGAACAAGACCGCCAAGTCATAAATATGCCTGAAGCTCAAACTTCACTGACAAATATTTCAGGCCACAAAGCAAACATTTCTGAGAGATACACGAGATCGTGACACACCTGAAGCGCTGCACTGGATTAGACGAGGGGCTGTAAAAGGGGGACGGCCTTGGCGAGTTGGCACCAAAGCGAAGCTGCATCATCTTAGGAGTCAGAGACTGAGGAGAGGAGGGGCAGCAAAAATAAACGTCATCAGAACAGACACACGTAGATTTACTCAGCTCTTTGTGAATGTTTGCTGCTGGCTTTAATGCATCAGAACATATCTAATTTATTATTGAATAAACCTGATTGAAATGCTGCCGTGGGGTCAGCGGCTGGCGTGAGAAGATGGGCGATCCTGGTACCATGGATGGATGCATCTGCAAGGAAAACTAAGATTCAGCGACAAATGTGACAGACAACACCTGACAATGTGTTTAAAGGAACAGTTCAACATTTTAGAAAGAACATTTACTTTGTGTAAGATATTTAGACGAGAAAATGGATACTACTCCCGTCTGTGGAGTAAATGTGTAGATGGAGACAGCAGCTGGTTAGCTTAGCATTAACACCTGAAACAGGGGAAAATATTTAGCCTAGCTCTGTCCACAAGTAACAACATCTGCCTACCAGCACTTCTAAAGCTCAATGATTAACACGTTACCCCTTTTTTAATTTAATCTGTAAAAAAACTGACAAATTGGGGTTTTATCCTCATAAAACTACAACATGGAGGGGACTAATTCATACAAAAAGCAAAGTGTGAAAATGACAGTGACTTCCTAGAGCTTCAGATTGCCAGGCAACCCGTGGAGACATCATAAATCACTGCACTCAGCCAAGAAATAATCTGGCACTGAAGGACTAACCTTGGTCCTTTTCACTGGAGCCCATTTTCCCTTGTTTTTGTTCCTAATAAGACTGATGAGAACAACAGTTTTGAATCTGGTTCAGTACTGAGTGAGAGCACTGCAGTCGGCAGAAGCAAAACAGCTGCAATATAACCACTTGGAACAATTGTGCACCAATAATTTGTGTCCTCTTAAAGTGCTTGTTTTTGCCACTGACAGGCTCAGATTATTTTTTATTTGTGTATAACATCAGGGAAAGGATCCCTACAGAAATAGACCTTTTTGTTGAAGACTAAGATCCTTTCTGTTTAACCAGAAACAACCCCAAATTGCCATCATCAAAATGGAGTCTGGTGGCTTTGGTGAAAACGATTTCAGGGCTGTTTCTGGTTAAACAAAAAGGATCTTACTATTTAACTAAAGGTCTGTCTCTGTAGGGATCATCTTCATAATGTTGTCAGACACTTATAACAGTCTGAGGCTGTCAGTGGCAAAAACAAGCACTTTCAGCTAATGAACACAGACACTCCACATATGCCTGTTTCACAGCTGCCAGCTGCAATGCTTTGCCTTTGATTATCCACTTAGACACAAAAATATGGTAAACAGGATCCAGGTTGCAAAACACCAAAGATATCCCCTAAAACCAGACTATTTTTTGGCAGTGATTTTGTGGCATCTCCGCTGGTTACCTGTCAACCTCACAGTGAAAATTAAACTCTAAGAAGTCACTGGCTGCAGCCTTTGGAGGACGCGGTCAAAGTTGGCCACGTCCTTTGAGGACCACATCAGCCAAACTGAACAGTCTCAAAAATGGGACTGTGCGGCGGAGGATTTCCTGGTTGCATCACTAGTTGTTCTCGCCCCAACCTGTTGGCGCTACTGTTACCTAGCAACCAGCTGCGCTTGATGAAAGAACGAGTAAGCTAAGTTAGTTAGCCCTGAATCATGGACCCAGAGATTGTTATTATTTATATCTTTTATTTAATACTTGAGATGATTCACTGCCGGAGACACCAGCGTTTGATATATTTCAGGCTGATGGACGACTGTTTTCAGGTAAACTTATTAAATTAAGGTTGTTTAAGCTGTGTGCTTTCAGCTTATAGTAACGTTAAAAACATTTAACTGTTAGCTAGTTAACAACTGTCAGTTAACTTAATATATAGTTGCCAGCAGCGCGCAGTGCATCTTGAACTGAGACACAGCTACTGTCCTTTTTAAAATCCCTAACAAAAAGCAAACACACAGAAAACATATTAGTGAGCTTTACAGCTTCATATTAAATTGCGCAGACATGAGAGGCATCAATCTTCTCATCCAAACCATAAATGTCCAGCTATTCCTTAAAAAGAAAAGACTATCTGGTAAAATGATTCCTCCACCTGAGAGGGGCCTCTGTGGCCAAACTGTCTCCTGGAGTACGAGCCTCTGTGTTCCCCTCTCCTGCCCCTGAAGGAAGAGACAGGATATGGCACATCCAGGAAGTTGGAGGGTAGGTGCTGACCTCTGCCTCTGTGACCATCAATCACACACACTATGGCACTGTCCTAAGAAACAGAACAACATAAGACAGCTGTTTGTTAAAGTCACCACTATTATACAGATGGTAATGTGTGTTGTTAGTGAGCTTAACCTGAAGTATTGATCCTGAGATTCTTCTAGTCTTTCGAGAAGAGGGCGACATGTACTAAAAAAGAAACAAGGTAAGGAAACTTAGCAAATGTGTAAAAAAACAACAAAAGCTGGCACTTACATCATCCTCAAAGGTCCTCTGGTACATCACAGCATTCCCACAGTCCACTATGGCACTGTCAAGAGTCTTGAAACCAAAAACAGATCATCATGAAGACAAGCGGCTGTGAGCTGAGCTGTCATATTCCAGACAATAAATTAACCTGCATCACCTTGAGGCTCGGTCGCCCCTCCACTATCCTCATCACAGCTGGGTCTTCAAACATCTGGCCCCGGCCCAGCCCTCCTCTCTGTCCCCTGCCTCTGCCACGCTGCCCTGGGGGACCGCGGGGCAGATACTGTGGCCTCTGTCTGGGAGGGGAGGGGGAGCTGTGGCGGGATGATGGTTTGGGGTCTGGTAAAGGTGGCGGTGGAGGTGGTTGTGTTGGTGTTGGGAGCGGAGGTGGCGGCTCTCCAAACTGGAGGAGACCGCTGCTGGGGTCCTCTGTGGTCCCATGAGCATCGAGATCTGCAGTACAGATACATGTAGTAAAAGGGAGGGAAACCTTCATCTCTTTTGAATGGCTACAAGAAAGTAAATTAGTGTATTTCCCATTTTTACAGTGTAGAAACAGCCTGTCATCAGTACACCTGCTGCCCCATCTGAGGACAAAAAACAGGATTTTATTTTATTCTTCCCAGCTGTGAATGATGGCAACATGTCTACACACCCATTCCAAACGTCTCCTCATTGTAGACATTTATCTCCTCATCTTCCTCAGCCATGGCCTGCAGGAGCCCACAGTCCATGTTGGTCCCCTCCTCTCCATCACTCCACTCCTCTCCATTCTCAGGCCACTGAGGCTCAGACACCTTCTCAGCCTCCTGTGGGGTTCAAATATATCAAATAAGCCAAGAGACACTGAGAGGAAATGGTAACTTTAGTCTGTAAAATCACTGTATCTCACTTCTTCATGAAAATGTCACATTTCCACAGCCATTACTGAACTAGCATTCACCTGATTAGCTTGTTAGCACACAGTGTGCACCCCAAATTTACACCTGCAGCTCGACTAATACAACAATATACACATATTAAAGAGCAGCCACATGACACTGACTTACTTGTTGCTGTTCTGAATCACTCATTGTGTATGTATTTTTACACTTGACGCCAACAGGTCACGGTGACTTTCTGTCCTTCAAAGTTACCTGCTGTCTCTCGTCAGACAGTGAAGGAGGCTCATTAACTTTTAAATGAACTCACCTGTGCGCAGCAGCAGCAGCAGCGGGGCGGCGTGTCATGCACACGTCAACACGTAGCTGTCAGCCCACCTCTACTGTTCCCTTAAAGTCTATAAATATTTTAATTGATTAGGAATTTATAAAGGAGTTTTAAAGTGGTCTAGAAACCTGGACACATTCAGGACGCAGGTATTGATTTTTAAAGAGCTGTGCTCGTGCTCAAAGCGGTGAGCCAACAGTGACATCTAGTGGTCAAAGCGGTGTACATAAAAATGGTTATATTTAAAAAGCTGTGGTGAGGGTCTCTGACTTTTTAAAGGGAAAAACGAGGCAGTGTGAAACCGTCAATATTGTTTTCAGTAGCTGAAGACACTTATTAAGCTACTGGCAAGAAGTAAAATAAAATTAAATGCTAAAATAGCAATTTTTATTTGTTTATTTTTTATTTAGTGCTAAATTGGAATTACAAGGTAAAATGGGTACTTAAGCTTGCAAAATACACATGGATGGACGACTGAACAGACCTATTGGGCACAAGCCCAGGAGCCCAATAGGTCCGGGGCCCCTCTGGCCTTCACCCGCAAAATGTCACTCAAATTAGCATGTACCAACCAGGGATAGACTCAAAAAGACCACAAGGAGATGCAAAGAAACTGCAAAGATAAACAACTACAAAAATGGATAAAACCAACCACAAGAAGACGACTTATCAGCTGACATTGGGCACTGGTCGCCAGACTATCACAGGGCTGACATATAGACACAGACAACCATTAGATTTATGTTCCACCCCGTCACACACACGGATTAGAATTACAGAGTCGGCCCACTTGGCACAGGCGCAGGACCCCAAAATGTCAGGGCTCCTCCCCTGACCTTCACCTGCAAAATGTCACTCAAATGAACACATACTGACCGGAAAGAGACATAAAATAACTACAAAAATGAACTATACATTAACAAATAACCCCCTCCCCCTGAAACCCCCCACTAAATTATCACAAAAAGACACAAAATCACAAAAAGATGAAAAAAAATAAAATAAAATAAGGTGGCGAAAATCATTTATTTTTAAACGGAAGCAGAACTACCACAAAGTCAGTGTGTCTTACTCCTGTACGAGAGGTGGTGGGGCCTTCTGCATGTCTGTGCCCTGGGGCCTTTTGTCTCATAATCCATCCATGGTCACGCCAGTGTATTTCTGAACATAAACACTGTACTGTTCCTGTCAGTGACGTCACATCAGTACGAGGCTGTAGCCATGAGAAAGTACATAAATAAATGAATACATAAAGCACACATGCACGCAGCATAGATAACTGACACTTTAACAGTCATATTACTTTCTAGTTTTTCACTTTTTAATCTTGAAAGCATTGAAATGGAAAGACAGGAGTTGGTTGTACCGTCACACAGCAGTCAAACAATGGATTCTGAGTCTGAAGGAGACTAATTCAAAGGCTGGTGGGCTGTGATTTTCTTTTAGGACATTTTTTGGTACATTCTTCCTTCAAAATCTTCTCTGTTAAGCATGACATATTTTAGATTGCCATGCAATAAACACGGCCAAAACTAATTTCTAAAGATAATTTCAAACTGTATTTGTATAAAACATGGTATGTTTCATTTAGCAGCATACTAAGTGTGGTGTTAACTTTGATCACCGAGAGAATTTTGGCCATATTAGGCTACTTTGAATATTCCCACCCTGTCACGTTTCACCCTGTCACAGGCTGATATCTGGATAAAATGGGTACTTAAGCTTGCAAAATACACATGGATGGACGACTGAACAGACCTATTGGGCACAGGCCCAGGAGCCCAATAGGTCTGGGGCCCCTCTGGCCTTCACCTGCAAACTGTCACTCAAATTAGACTCAAAATGTCCATGAGGAGATGCAAAGAAATGGCAGAGATATACAAATAACAACAAAAATGGATGAAACCAACCACAAGGAGACACCAAATAACCACATACAAAGTTACCACTACAAAACCACCACAAAGTCTGTCAATGCGGACTTCTCATCTTGTGTGAGTACACATGTAACAGAAAAATCGAATTTCTGACCAGTACGTCTGACTCCGCCCCGCTGGGCGGCGCTGTGTCCTTTTTAATACAGTGGGGTTGAACTACTTCCGGTTGACTTTTTTTTTTTTTTTTTTTTTAATGAAGCTGCGTTTCACGTTTTCCTACCATCCATAAACTTCCAAATGTTTAGCTCATTTAGCTGTCGGAGCATGAATGTAGTTTCCTCATCTATCCAGAAGTGCGCCTTGTGCTTCTCGGTCGCCATGGTGATTGTTTGTTCGTGTTTCCGGAAGTTACTGCACTGCTACGTCGTCTCCTTCTTCTTCCGGGTGAAAGCCCGCGAAAGAAAGGGTGGAGCATGCGCAGAACGCCGAGTCCGACTCCAGTCGGACTAAGCGGATACGTGCTGGAATAGTCTGATTTTCAATCAAATTATCTAGGTGTGTTAGCACTGTAGTAACTCCACAACAAACAAACAAACAAACAAACAAACACCATGACGACCGAGAAGCAGAAGACGTACTTTTGGACGGACGAGGAAACTGCATTCATGCTCCGACAGCTAAAGGAGCAAAACATTTTGAAGTTCATGGATGGTAGGAAAACGCGTAACGCGGCTTTATTTAAAAAAGTTTCTGAACAACTGAAGGAGGCCGGTTTCATCAGGACGGCAGAACAGATCCGCGTCCGGTGGAAGCACATCAAACAAAACTACCAAAGCGCCAAGAAAAAAGATCAAACAAGTGGACACACTCGTGTTGTGTGTCCTTTTTCCGACATACTGGAAGAACTGCTTGGAAACAGGCCCACGTCTGCAGCAGCAGACCACGGTGTGGACATTGGAGTCCACTCAGGTGAGTTTAGCTAGCTAATACACTATGATGTTAGCTGAAATAAATGATATAACATAAAATAAGGTGGTATGGATGCTAAGCGTTGATTTTATATCGTCTGCAGAGAGTGTGGCTGGCGTGGAGGACTTGGAGGAGAAACCAATGGAGGGGCTGTTAGCGCCGAAATCAGAGGATGAGGACTCTGTTTCCTTTCCCGCCTCTGATAGAGAATGGAGCAGAAACAGTACTCCACAATTGGAAAGGCCCGCTAGCGCTCCCCCGATCGATTTACCTGGTGAGTTAATCAATAGTCTGGTTACATTAAGCATGTCCTCATTTTTTAACGTATCCTTGCAAATATCAACATTTCAAGAAAACATACACAAACATTCACCATTCACATGACAATCCCTGCACTACTCTGCAGATGTGAGAGCTTATCACGTTACCAGCTTGTCCTACGTCCATCCATCCATTTTCGCAACTGTTAGGGGTCGCAGGGGGCTGGAGCCCAGCTGACATTGGGCGAGAGGCAGGGTACACCCTGGACAGGTCACCAGACTATCGCAGGGCTGACACATGGAGACAGACAACCATTCACACTCACATTCACACCTACGGCCAATTTAGAGTCACTAATTAACCTGCATGTCTTTGGACTGTGGGAGGAAGCTGGAGCACCTGGAGAAAACCCACGCTGACACATGCAAATTCCACACAGAAGAGCTCCTGCACCTGGGCTCGAACCAGGAACCCTCTTGCTGTAAGGCGACAATGCTAACCACTGCATCACTGTGCCGCCAAATCTACACTATCTACCACAGTGCACTGAAAATAGCCAATCAGAGCTGAGGAGTTTCAAACGCAGTTATCAATCATGCCAATCACTGCGTACGGACTGCAGTCAAACTAGGCAGTGCTGATCAATTATGAACCAAGATTCTGCTACTGCATTGTATATTTCTCACCTCAAATGTTTACAGAAACATATTTTAGTGTACTGTTTAGTTGTTAAATGAGAAAGTTCCAGCTGCCATGCTGGAAACCAAAGTACCAACAAGCACCACCCACCAGCTGGAGCAAACTTTGTCATTTTACAGCTAAACAGTACACTAAAATATGTTTGTGAAAAGACTTGCAGTGAGAAATAGGCAATGCAGTAACAGAATCTTGATTCATATTTAATCAGCGCTGCCTAGTTTGACAGTCTGACTGCAGATCTCAATGCGAGGCGACAGTGCTAGCCACTACATCACCATGCCACCCCTCCTTCTATGTATTTATTCTAAAGTTTTTCTCTAAATGACTTCTGTAGGGACAAGACCACAACAAACTGGGAGTACGCGGCCTAACATGGCTGATTTCGACCTGCTCTTCCAGAGGATGGAGGAGATTACCAACTCCTGGAGGCAACACCTACAGAGGAGCGAGGAGAGGGAGGAAAGGCTGGTCAACAGCATTATCCAGAGCAATGCCACCATGGTCTCTGCTCTATTGGAGGGCATCAGGAGCCTGCAGCCAGCCGTCACCCCACAACCCACAACGCCCTCAAACCCGTCCCAAGCGCCACACCCAGGCACGGACTCTGGCTCTGGCTCTGGCTCTGGCTCTGGCTCTGGCCCTGTCTATGTCTATGTGTGCCTTCCTCCGAAGTAGAAGAGGTGGTGGGGCCTTTTGCATGTCTGTGCCCAGGGGCCCATTGTCTCACAATCCACCCATGCTCGCAGGTGTAACATATTCTTCATGCTGTGAAATACAAAATTCTACATTTGGCTATCGAAAGGGGTCAGTTGAGGTGGTTCGGGCATCTGATCAGGATGCCTCCTGGGCGCCTCCTGCTGGAGGTGTTCCAGGCACGTCCCGCTGGTAGGAGGCCCCGGGGCAGACCCAGAACACGCTGGAGGGATTACATATCTCATCTGTCCTGGGAACACCTCAGGGTCCCTCAGGAGGAGCTGGAAAGTGTTGCTGGGGAGAGGGATGTCTGGGGTGCTTTGCTTGGCCTGGTGGCCCTACGACCTGACCCCAGGTAAGTGGATGAAAATGGATGGATGGCTATGATCAAAAATCTTCACAGCGCCAATCTGAACAGTTTCCATGGTACGACCCAGTTACCGTCTGATATCTGCTCTCTGTAATGCACAAATGACATGCTATTAAATATTTTATTCTGTGTATACTTCAGATCATAAGTAATAATGTCAGTGAATATTGGTAAGTTACTACTTTCCACGCAAAAGCTGTAGCGGTATACACATTCTTTCAGACAGACATTTTTGATCTGCAAAAAGATGTATCTCCTCTCCAAAATAAAGTCTCTGCCCTACTATCAAATATTTTACTTTGTGTATATGTCACGTCAGCCAGGTCCTTTTTAATTATTATATTATTGTGTTTTTATTATTGTGAAAGCTTTAAGTGCTTTTGTTGCTTCTAATTTTAGTGCTTTTATTGTAAATGATTTGGACATACAGTGTACATTGTTAAGAAAATGATGTCAGGACAGGTGTTTAAGTTCATTCCTGTTATTTTTCATATGTGGAGAGTTTTTTTTTTATTATTGTTGTGATTCACCGTCCTGTTTGACACAAGGGACTGGTTGGTAATAAGTGATTACACTTTACATGTTATCCCTTGGATTGTTTGTCTTCTTCATACATAAAATCAATCAATGCAGCATGGCTAACCTTGGTAAATGATTCTTCTTTTTTAAGAGTTAAAGTGGGACACACATTCTTATTTCAAGGGATGTGTAGTCTTGACATTAAGTTGCTTGGTTTAATTCTAATTAAAAACAAGCATATTTCCGCTCTCTCCTCACATGTCACAGTCGATCCTTTGATTCATTCACCCATGAAACACCATAACAAGTTGTGTTCTCCTTTATTTTATTCTTTGGAATTGTTTTTGGCATATTGCATAGAGCAATGGTGAGAGAATAATGAAAAATATCTGACATTAAACATACGAGAGCTTACACAAAACATACAGTATATAGCAGTCAGCAGACAATATATGAATGCAATTGCAGTGGCACTTATACTTTTTGCAATATAAAGCAAATATATTAAAGGGGATTTTTTTTGCACAACGGTACAAGTCCTTCACTGAAACAGTAAATCTGCTCTCAATTTACTGTTTATTTTCTACCTTTGGCAAAAGAATTCAATTTTCAATATTCAATTTGAATCAATACAGTATGTAAAAGATTCACATACATGACATTTGGCATCATTTTGTATCTGTCTAACTAATGCAAGAGTTGTGTGTCACACTGCCAGTCAAACTGCAGTCCACTTTTACTGTGAAATATACAGGAATTAATCAGGTCGGATGATTTTCTTTTTATTCCCCTCCCTCTATCAGCTCAAATTTTCTTATAACCAAGAAAGAGACCAGCTCCACCCTCATTCCCGCAGTACAAAAACAAACAAATTGAGAACTCAGAGTCATACAGCTTCTTCACTTGGTGACCCGGAGGAGGAGGGGGAGGCAAAGTCCCGCTGTGTCCTCAACCAAACAGTTTGATGAAGCAGGGGTGGCAGTACGGCTTGTTCTCCTGCTCCTTGAAGCAGCCTTTGCTCAGCGGCTTCAGGCAGAAGTGACACACGAGGTGGTGGGGGTGGAATTTGGCCCCCATGGCGGTGACGCAGCGGCCCAGGATCGGCTGCTGGCAGGCCTGACACATGCTCCCGCGGGACTGGTGGTAGTGGGCCTCACACAGCGGCTGACCTTCGTGTTCGAAGAAGCTGCCGTTCACAAAGGGGCTGTAGCACTCCTGCAGGGGAGAGACACAGAGAGACGCAGTGAGACTCAGAAAGCCCTGACTCATATAACTGTAATTATACAGATGTCATGTGAAACAGCAACTTTCTCATGACATAATCCCAACTTATTTTTAGGGTTTTTGATTTTTTTTAAAAAACCTTTCTTTCTTGGTAGTTTTACTGAGAGCAGGAACGCCCTGCTCACACAGTAACACACATGAACACATCACAACCACCGTCTGATCTGTTGGTCACTGAGCAGCTTCTCTGGAGCAGATGTGGGTTAATGTCCCATGACCCATTTGCAGCGCAGTAGCACAGATTTTTTAGAAACACTGAGGCCATAAATCCAGATTACCACAGCACATCTCCACCTCCCTACAGAAGAAATTCTGACAGGCCACCAACCAGTCTTTGTTTCATTTTCTGAGTACTAACAGAATTAAAAAATGTCACGTTATTTGGGTCTATTAATTTACGTGACAGGTTAAGATCAGATGGCCAGCATGTAACTGCGGTAGAGCAGACTTAATTCCTTTTCTTGTAATTGTAAATAATCATTTTTCATGTCTGAAGACAGTCAAACTGAGTCCACGGGGGTGACGTCACAATTGCGACCTCCATTATTTTAATACAGTTCATTATATAAAGCAGGCAGTTCTCACAAATTTTTCATATGTTTTCCTACAAAAGCAGTGCCCCCAAATTTGTACATATCCAACATATTTTGAAAGGCTGCGATCACGTGTACATGCGCTGATGGCGGTAAACAAGGAAACACTCCTGAGCTCTTGTAAGGAGGTAGTTGGGGTGATGGATGGGTCCTAAAAAACAGACGAACCCTAACCCTATAAAAATGGACTTTACCCCAGGACCTTCTGCTGATGTTGCATGCTCAGATCCATGTAAACTTTGAGTGAACTTCAAGTCATTTTGAGGTGAGTCCTCGCCAAGTTTCTTTGCCTAAACCTAGCCTCCCTAAGTTCACGTTAATTATGTAACTGTCCTAGCCCTACTTGGCCTATTTAGATACCTTACCAACTTCCATAATGGATAGCATGGAGGATTAGTAATTTCAACAGGTCTTTGGTCATCAGTACAAGACAATGCTTGTGTTTTCTTTTGCCTCTCGTTTTTTGTTTTATTTTATTTTATTAATTATTTTTGTTGGGTGGGATAGGGAAGGGGTTTGTATCATGTTTTTGTATTTTTTATTTTTATTTTTATTTATTTATTTTTTGGTTGTTAAATTGAAAAACCGAAAATAAAATATTCCAAAAAATAAATAAATATGTAACTGTAAGTTAAGGGCATAACATCATTGGTAAGGCGCAAACTTGTAGGATATCATATGAACCATTCTCAGAGAATACATTGTTTAAAGGTATGCCGTGCAGTTTTTGACCTCTAGTGGTGCTATGGAGCAATTTTTTTAATCAGTGGGTTCTCGTTTTGTTTGTCTCATGCACTCATATGACGATCCACTGATCAACAAGTGGTGATGCCAAGTAATGTGCACACTGTGCCAACAAAATCAATGACGAAAACCGCTAGCAAGTAAACATAGATGTAAAACAACAATTTCAAAATGTTAAAAAAAAATCTACTTTTCAAATGTTCAATGAGAAAGAAAAAAAGTTTAACACGTTTATAAGGACACGGAGTGAATATATAACTTTCGTTCATTCACAGGGTACTTTTAAAGGGACAGTACTCTCCAGTTAGTCCAATCCCATATTTTTCCTCTTACCTGTAGTGCTATTTATCAATCTAGATGGAGTGTTGGAGATATCAGCTGTAGAGATATCTGCCTCATCTAGAATATAATGGAACTAGATGACACTCAGCTTGTGGTGCTCAAAGCACCAAACAAATACATTTGAAAAACTCAACAGCAATGTCTCTTTGCAGAAATCATGACCTGGTTACTCAAAATAATCCACAGTCCTTGTTGTGAGCAGTTTCATGAAGGAACTATTTTCTTTCTACTGAACTACACCTGCCAACCGTATCGCCACGCAGATGGAAGTGTGCATCTACTCATGGACGAGAGGCTGGTGCTCATGACAGTGCGACTTTTAAACATTAAAGGTGTCCTCCTCGACTGAGCTGGAACATTAGCTAGGGTTAGTGAAGCTAGGTGAGCACATTGCTGTTGACTTTTCAGATGTTTTTTTGGCACTTTGAGCACCACAAGCTTAGTGCCATCTAGTTCCATTATATTGGAGAGAAGGCAGACATCTCTACGGCTGATATCTCCAACACTCTGCAACTCACACCAAAACAATCTAGATAAATAAACAGAACTTCATGTAGAAGGGAAAATATGTGTTTTTGGGGTTATCTGTCCTTTTAAGTTCTCTAACCTACCTGACTCTTACTGACAATAGGTCTACAAGAACTGCAGCCATAACACAACAGGGATAAACTCAGAGAAACACTCACCCTACACACGAAGCACTGCGGGTGCCAGAGAGAGTTGAGAGCTGAGATGTAGTTTTCCAGGATGGGCTGGCTGCAGCCTTGACAGCGGGAAGCAAACAGAGTCAAAAAGCACTGCTGGCAGTACTGCTGGCCCTCACGGTCATGGAAACCTGCAGAGGATACAATCGCAGTTTAACACAGTCACTGCGTGATGCTGGGAAAAAAACACTGAAACTTTTCCATGTGAAACTGTTCTGTGCAACATAAAACGGTAATCTGTTTGTAAGCGTTTAAGGTTTGTGAGTGTTTTTTGTGTCAGAGCTTGTTCTGTTTTAAATGTGGCAATTTCCATGTCAAAGATTTAGTGTTTCCCTGAAGTCTTGGCAGAGCAGAGATGCTTTTACAACAGAACATTAACTCTCCTTTGAGAACCATGCAGATTAAATGTTTTCATGAGTAGCTGTTTAAAGCAACAAACAGCTTCCTAGATATTACAAACTGAGACAAATTAAAGCCTCAAAATGAAGGCTGTGCAGTGTTTGTTTAGGGCTGTATGTAAGAATGACCCTGTTGACATTTACTGTTAACAGTTGCGTGTTGAACCCAGACAGGATACAGTGTGTGCCGCCCATTACCTTCCTCTCCAAACGCCCGGCTGCACTTGACGCAGCAGAAACACTCTGGGTGCCAGTTCTTATCCAGAGCGGTGACCATTTTCTGAACGACAAGAGGAATAAACAGTTAGATGGCTTCAGGTGGTGGAGGCGGAGGTTAAAGCTGTTATATGACGCACGAACATCCAAGTGTCTCACGTTTAGGATGGGCTTGTTGCAGTGTGCACAGTGAGGGGAGAAGAGGGTGAAGTAGTCTGACTCGCAGTACGGCCGTCCATCCTTCTCAAAGAAGTTGCGACTGCCTAACTCTGTCTCGCACTCGGTGCACACAAAGTGCTCTGGGTGCCACACCTTCCCAAGAGCTGTTACCACCTGCACAGGAAACAGTCAAGAGCTTATCAAGGCACAACATCCTCTCTTGGAACATGTGTCACATGTCCGAGCTATCAAATATTAATAAAGTTTTGTGCACATCTATATAGACTCTGATAACTCACCTGTCCCACTACTGGCTTTTGACAAGCCGAACAGTTTCCTTTGGAGGAAGTTTGAACTCCTTGTCGGCTCAGGTCTGACTGGAGCAGCCCCAGCATGCTGTCCAGTGAGCCGCCAGATGAGGGCTGTGCTGGGGGGGCGGGCTGCTGTGGTGCTGTCACCACTGGATTGACGGGCGCAGCTGGCTGGAGGAAGAGAAAGGAAAATGCTACATGGCACATCTGTCTTTGGGATTTAAGTTCTTTAAGAGTTAATCATTAGACTGCAGTTGGTTTGAAATTAATCACCGTAAAAATAAAGTGACCGTAAAGAGCTGTTTTCACCAAGAACAAACAGCAACAGTCTGTAAACAGTGGTGCCAAGCCCACGCTGCATTTAATTTGAATGGATTTTGATTGGCTGTCTGTGTTTCTATTTGTCATTAAATTCCTCTGAAAGTAATCCCAACAATATTGTTTACCAGTCGTTGTTATACTTGTGGTGTGGACTCCGCCAACCACTTGAGTTAGAACAACTTTTAAAACAATATATTTACAGTTATTGTTATAGTTATTACTCCTGGTGTGGACAGTCCTTGAAGGACTACAGTTTACAATTTGTAAAATGTGTCCAGTATTACGAGATACAGCTGCAGCCACAGCAGCGAAACAGGCTGCAACATAATACCTAGGGGCAAATGTGCACTGTCAATTTACATCCATTAAAAATACTGATTTTGAAATGTCATTAGTTTACTGTTATTTGGTTGTAAACAAAACTGCACATAATATCATGACAGTGTGTCTTATAGTTGTTGAAATATTTCAGTCTGGGTCAAAGTGGGGGGCTGACATGCCCCGCTGAGAGCCACGCTGCCTGCACGGTTAAAAACAAGGTAGCCTGTATATTATAGAACATTATAGTGATTATAGTCCAGAGTGGAGAAATGCTCCTTTTTAAAAACTGTTCCCATAACCTCTGCTCACACTTGTTTATAACCCACAGCTGGACTGGAACCAAACAAACTTAAAATGACAGAACTACTTCCTTTGCTCGCTGAAAAAGAGACTGACTGGATGTTATGTTCCACACCAAATGTAGATATACATCTCTGACTTCCTACTATCACTGAAAGTATTTCTGAAGCTGGAGCATATCTCCACCAAGACTAATTTCCATCCTCAGGCCCTATCTGGTGACTGATTTATACCAGGAGCCATGTGCTGTGGCCAGGCCACACAGTAACAGTGAGGTCATCGTGATGTCTAGTGAACGTCTTCATGAACCCATGAATCATCCTGAGCTGCGTTAAAGCCCGAACAGCTGGGAGTGAATTGTAGAACAAAAACAGCATGTTCTTGTGGTCACATTTTGAGCACAATTACAATTAGATTTGGTCGTTTTCATGCTGTTGTGTGACTCTTACTGTGCTCTGGACTCTGAAGTCTGACAGAGACGCCATCAGTTTGTCCAGTTCCAGTGTGGCTGATGTTGCTGAGGGCTTCGCAGAGCTGGAATACAAAATACAATCCTTGTTTTAATAAAGCGACAAAATACACAATACAAAGTTTTTATGTATACGGGCCAAAACTTTACAAAGTGGGTCTAAACTGATTAGATTTGGTACCTGGAGGAGGAGGTTGTGGCTTTATCCTTGATCTTGTCCCTCTCATCTTTCTTAGAAGAAGGGAACTGGGCCAGGATTTCATCTGAAGACAAAAACAAGGTCACATATAAAAAAAGACTGACATCAGAGTTAAACACAAGAATTTAAAAACTAGGGCTGCCCCCTAATAATCGACCAAACGTTAGTTGACTAGAAAGGTCATCAGTCGGCAAGATTTCATTGGTCGCTAACTCGCAAAAACGTTTATTAGGAGCTGCACCTTCTCAAAACTAAATCAAAACCTATATGACTGGACCATGTGGGAATTTAATTTGAAAGGACAGACACAGGAAGTGGCCACACTCAGCAGTCAGACAGGAGTCACGTTAATTTCCAGGGCTGGTACCTGCGGTTATTCCACAGGCTAGTTAATAACATGTCGGGCAGGAAATCCAAAGTGTGGGATCATTTTGAGAAGGTGAAGGACCAACCCAAGGTGATATGTAAACTCATCTTCATTGGTCGACTACAAACATGACGTATCATGTGAAACATGGAAGTAGCTACATGCCCATTAGCCCACAGCGTCATTAACAGGCGGCTCGCTCAGTGTGTGACGTGCACTTGTAGATAAAATATAGGCCTATATTAATGAAGGTTCATTAGTACGGTTTTGTATTTCTCTGTAATGTAGCACAGTGTTAACAATGTTACTGATACTATTCTTTCTCACACCTTCAACTCAAACCATTGTGTTGCCCCGCCCAAAATATGTCATTTAATAATTAAATTAATATTGTAAACATGCAGGGGACTAGTTGACTGATGGTCCTAAATGATGACTATTGGTCGACTAGGAATATTCTTTTACGGGAGCAGCCTTAATAAAAAAACACACACACACACACACACACACACACTAACCTGTGATGTTGAACTGGGTGGCGTTCAGCTCCTGTAGCAGATGATCCAGCTCACTCAGACCTCCTCCCAGCAGCGAGGAGGAGGAGAAGGCTGGAGGAGGATCCGCTGTGCGGGGAGAGCGCGGTTTACACACTGTGCTGTAAGACAGGCGAGACAGGCAGATTTTGAAACATCCGTCATCATGGTCACTTTGTCATGACTCAGAGTGACTCTTGAACTTTGTCCTTTCGTAAATGAGTCATGTAGCAGCTCAGTACTCTCATCTGTCTGTAGTGATGGTTTCAGGTCCAAACACACTCATTGTCAAAAACAGACAAAGTGACAAATGTGGAAAAAAAATAGTACTTTTTTCGTAACTGTGGTTCCTTATTAGCTTTACGCAGATTTTCCCCATGAGAGACTTAAATGAGTCACTTTGTCTCTGATGTAAAAACTAAAGAACCAAGTTCCATCACAACTTACAGAAATGTGCAGCCTGACAATTAGACTGTAAGGCCACTTAATTACACGTATATATACACACACAGTATATTAGGGCTGGGCGATATGGAGAAACTCATGATATTTATTACCAAATACCTCACTATCGACATTGCCCCAATGTTGTATGGCTGACTATTGGTGCTTTCACAAAATATTTACACGGTGAGATTTCGAAGCCATTGGACTACATACTAGGTCCTGATCATCTGTATTTGGAACTTGAGTACGCTATTTTGTTTGGTTGCTTTTTACCAAAATGCTCCAAACAATTTAAGTAAACAACGGAAAGAGTGAAGCTGCAATGCGCTGTCGGGACAGTATGGAAAATACCAAAGAGTGTTGCTGTCTTGAATCACGCTGGTTCAGAGCACAAAGCCTCCGTTTTACCACGTTCACATTACTTGAGTCCAGCTATGAATGGATTACTGAATGGCCTGCCAGGCACTGGCTTTGCACCTGCAAAATATCACTCAGATAAAAACGTACCAGCCAAGACACTCAAAATGTCCACAAAGAGTTGCAAAGGAAACCTCAAAGAGACAAAACAATGACAAAAATAGGCAAAAAGAGACTTAAAGAGTCTCACAGACACTCCAAATGAATACAAAGTGACACGAATCAACCAAAAAAGGCACAAAATGACCTCAAAGAAATGCAAAACCACAAACAGATGCATTACAACTACAAAGATATACAGCAAAAACAAAAAAAGAGGCATAACCACCACAAAATCTGTCTTGCTCCTATGTAGGAGAGGTGGTGGGGCCTTTTGTATATCTGCACCCAGGGGCCCATTGTCTCATAATCCCTCCATTATTCCAGTTATCAGTTGTACTCAGAGGGGCGGCTTTGGCTCAGAGGTAGAGGTAGAGCAGGTAGAGCAGGTCATCCACTAATTGGAAGATCAGCGGTTTGATCCCCGGCTCCTCCAGCCTGCATGTCAAAGTATCCTTGAGCAGGATACTGAACCCCAAATTGCTCCCAATGGCTGTTCCATCAGTGTGTGAGTGTGTTAAAAACTGAGTAGCAGGTGGCATCTTGTGTGGTAAAAAGGACTTTGAGTGGTCAGATGACTAGAAAGGCGCTATATGAGTGCAGGTTCTTTACTACGAACCAAGTAAGCAGTTAGTTGCCTTCCTAAATACTTAAAAAAAAAAACCTCCAGCAGCCATTTTCGTGCAGGTGACATGAGGCTAAAATTTGTTTAGCATTTGTATATTATCACTGAGTGCGTAAAGGCAAATAATAGACCAGCTAGAACAGTCTGGTGAGCTCAGAAAATTACATCACTTTTCTGTAATGCAGTATTTAAAACCAGTAAAGGACAACATTTATTATATCAAGATACCCAAAATCTAAGACAGCATCTAGTCTCATTTCATGATATCAATATAATATCGATATATCGCCCAGCCCTACATATATATATAGTGAATGAAGGAGTGGAACAAAGGTAAGCAATGTATTCTATACAGATGATACACTGCTCTGCTTATTAGGTCAAAGATTATCTGACAAATGTAAAGAGTGTGGAAAAAATCAAACATCAGGAAGGTTACCTGTATAATTTGTCTGGGTTGGAGTTCTGGGAAGATTTCATGGCAGCAGAAACCGTCTGAGAGACATAACAGATCAAGATTATTGGTAAATTTGTCACAAAAGCAGCATGAATTCACAGAGATCATTTGTACCCAAAGTTCAGAGTGTTTAGCTCCATTCCTTGGAGCTAGTTGTCTACCTGCTGTGGGGTATAGGCGGGTGGTGGTGGCCTGGCCTGGGCAGGCTCCTGGGTTGCAGGGTCAGCATTTTTTGGAGGGTCAGAGGTGAGCAGGACAGGACACCGAGCTAGAGGAGAGCCAGTGTTCTCCAGATCAGCGAGGAGGGCATCTAGAGAGGAGGGAAGGAAAAGAAACTGATATAACAGCATGACGTTTTACAGTCCAACTCAGCTTTTATCAACTTCTTTGATGAGAATAAAAGACAGTTAACTCCCCATAATGTATCTATATATCTTTATGAATGTCCCTGATGGTGTTATGAGTTTGTTTATGAAGCATCAAATGGAAATAAAAAGAGATATGAGTTGTTAAGTGGATTTAAAAACCATGCAATGCAGATAAAGATGAAAACACACCAGATGTTAGACACAAAAAAGTTCAGTAAATGACGCACTGGCAGACACAATGAAACCCATGCAAACACATGCACAGACAGTTACGTACCAAACACAACAATACGAGGACTGAGCGGGTAGTTAGGTGGCTCAGGCACTCCTAAGGAGAGACAGACAGGCTGCGTGACCAATAATACAGCGGCAGCATATCAGCCCACACATCAGACAGCGTCCTCAGACACTGGTCAGTCAGAGGACAGGACAGTTGGACTTTTACACAACCCAGAGATAATCCATCGACACAGTGAAGTTATTAGAGCGCACAAACTTTTCTGCATTCATATCTGAGACATGCCAACATGGAAAGGAAGCAGAGAGGAGGAAGAGTGTTTGGCAACTGATATCTAAACCCACTCCACCCCCGCCTCACTCGCTCACTTCAAGTGGAGGCTGTCCAGAGACTAAACTTGTTCAAGGGTTAGCCGCCGCATGACATCATTTAGTGCTCACAAGTCCATGTACGTGCAACTAAAGGCCAAAGCTGGAGTTTGTAAAAAGCTGCCTGTAACATGAGTAGGTACACTCTAATTTGTAGAGGAGATGCTGCTGTTTTGACTAAATTTGTCTGTTTTTACATGGTTAACACCGACTTAACCACTCACACTGCTGGCACCATATCGCAACACTATTAAAGGGGCAATTCCGTGATTTAGCTCTGCACTTTTTAAAGTTATGGGACTTGCAAGAGACTCCTTAAGAATGGTCTAAGTCAGAGACCAAAATATCTTGGGTTTTGGTCCCTAGAAACACTGGATCCCACAGTTCCTATAATGCAACTCAACAGGATCTGCCTATCTTGCTCACATAATACAAACTTTATGCTCCAGTTTTTGTGTTTTGCAATAAAATTGTAGTCTCTATGACCACCTGAGGTAACTGTAATGGCATCAGAGATCATCAGAGGTAAGTTTCTCAGACTTCGTGCCACATTCACACCAAACAATGGATGGCAGAGATACCAAAGATTCCCATGTTAAAGACTTAAGACCTTAAGACCACCTAAAAGAGGCAAAAATTTTTCAAATGTTACTATTTTTAAGCTACATTACAGAGGGAGGGTAGGAATCAGGGTTGTGCACATTCAGCTCAATGTTCAGCTCAAACAGATTGAAATTAACAAGTTCACATTAAGAGTTCACAACTGAATTTTGGACCAAGCTGACTTTCTCAAAAAATGAACTAGTTCATGTTCATGTGTTCGGTGTATTTAAACAAAATAAAATCTTGTGATCATCATTGACTTGCAGATAAATCCCAGGACTGGTCAGATGCTTCCACTTGACATGTAGTTTAAAGTTCGTTGCAGATGTGGCTGACGTTCTAACTTGTTTTTAAAGACACAGCGGGCACAATGTGCATATCTATGTGAGATATTTTGCTGTTGGCTTCTGTAACTTCCTGATTTGTTTGTAAAAATATCACTATTAACTGGAACTGGCTTCTTTGGTGTCAGTGTGCCAGATGCTGTAAAACGGTAACGTTCAACTTAATAAGTTACAAACTGTTGCGTTCAGTTCACCATTCACCAGAAATATGAGCACATTCAATGAACACGCTCTTTTAGCACAGTCTCACACAACACTGGTAGGAATTTGACATAAACAGCATTACTAATCTTGACACCTAATTTTGTTTTACTTTGCTGGAGTAGAGTTCAGAGAATGAATGTTTATCTGCTACATCTGAAAACATCCCATAATAATCTAGGTGCAAAAATTGCAAATCAAGGATTTCCAACAATGCCAAGTAAATGTGGTTTTCAATCATCTGAACTGAATATTAAGCCAACACAAGAACATTTCTTTCCAGTCCTGATCAGAACTGTTTAATACTGAGTATCTGCTGATACTGAGTCCTGATCTGATCGGACTTTTATTTTCCTAGATAACACCACTGCACATTAAAAACAAACCCTGCATTCAAGCCAGTTCTTCAAAAGACAGAGACATGTCTCGAAGGATTTTCTCTGTCCCTTTAAGAGAGTATTCACTAGTGTTTGTTGCTTTGATGCAGCCTTTGCATGAGTTACCTGAATGAACTGTGCTCCACTAAGTGATAACTTTAATCGTCTATACATCTTTTGCACAGATTAGGCTACATTAATGAATTACTCTTACTGGCTTTTCACTCCTGGAGCTTTTGTTGCACTTTGTAGTGGTGTAGTGAGTGTGGTAATTGTTGGTTCTGTACTACTGTCTGTCTCTCCTCCGCCCGTGGTGAAACACCATGCGCCATAACTGCAAGATACTCTAACACTGAGCTGAAATTAAATGAGTGCTCAAAAACATAAACAGTCTCATACTGCATTTCCGCTGTCATTAATGGCATGTGGTGTTTTGCCACAGGCGGGGCTCAGCTCACACACACATGGGAGAGTTGACGATGGCTGCACTCCATGTGTCTCTACATGAAAGCTTCACGAGTTCAGACACCTGTATGACAGCCGATGTAAAACAAAGGCTTGGATCCTGTATATAGCTCAATGTAGCCAATCCTGATCAGTTAGAAAAATGCCTTGATCGGCCCCGATACTGATCTTTGAGATTGGATCGAGACTTGGGGCTTTTGAGAAAACATTTGGGGCTGGTGCCCCAGAAGCTGGCCCTGCTCCGCCCCTGATATCCATTAATCCATTTACATTCGTTATATTGAACAATCGCCTTGCTGATGGGTGGCGTCCATATTTGTTTGATTCTTAGGTTTGCCAGGTTTGATTATGACTTGGAAGTAGACAGAAACGCTATTTAAAATCCAGGAACTCGTCATTACAATAACTCTGATATGACGTAAACGACATAAAGAAGCTCAGCAGACATGATGCAACTGCTTTATGGGCTGGATACTCCTCATGACTAATAAACTGACATTTATGGTGGAGTTCCCCTTTAATTACACAACAGTGGATACTGTTAAAGTATTGTTCACACAAGACAAAGTTATTGTGGAACTGTTGAAGTTTAGATTTTGTCTCTTAAGTCAGTGGTTCCAAACTGGTGGGTCGCTGTCCAAAAGTGGGTCGCGGGTCCAATCTGAATGGTCCGCAAGAGACTCACAAACATGTCAGGTTTGTAAAACACACTTTATGTTGAAGTACAGTGAATTTCCGGCACAGAGTCTTTATGTTTAAGTGCCATTTCCTGCTGTAGAGTGAGTGATTCATGGACAGATACTTGACAGAGACAGCAAACTGACTCGACGACATGGCCAAACGCAAGTATGATGCTGAATGTATTAAACTGTGTGGACCTCAGACGAATGACGAAGGGAAAATCTGGACCCCGTGGCAGGACCAGTTGGGAACCACTGTCTTAAGTCCGTACACTACTTTTTTTCCATTTGGAGTGGCAGAAGTTGGATGGTTCAACCATTCATCCGTCACTTTTTTATTCTGACCTCTCTGCTTGCTTGTCAATGAGTATTAACGTACACTCCCAACTGAATGCCGTAGTGTTCAGACTAACGCAGGCTGGTGGGAGGTGCGTCCTGTGCAATCAGCTTATCATAGCCAGGAGTTCATCAGTTACCAATATACAATAGAAAATAAACATCCTGGCCCCTGGAACACAAGTACCTCTGGTTTGGGAGTCTACTGTTAGATCCTTTAAAGAACAGAGTCCAGTCACCTGAGCAGACAGGACAGTCAGTCCTTGTCTGAAGCACATGGTTATAGTTAGAGCTTTTTAATAAGGTGCAGTCTCTTGTTAAAAAGCTCTAAGTATAACCGTGGGCTGAAGACCTCATCACTCCTCCAGTCGGCTTTGCTTTGTTTTGGTAACGGCAGATGGAATCGTAGACGTTGTAGATGATGTTTCCAGCGTCAAGAACGAAATCTCCGAACTTCAGATTCTTGTAGCCTTTGCAGACTGATATCACGAGTGTTTGATGGATGCTCGAGCCAATCTTTGAGACTGTTTTTAACATCTGCGGCGATCAGTTATGAGACATGATAAACCCAAACATAACCCTGCATTAGTTCATCCCTGCGGTCACTTCGGCCACAGATGATTCACACTTCTGGTACGACCATGTGGTGAGAAACTTCTGCGTACACTACTTGCCCTCTCCTCCCTGCTGTGTGTCTCCGTCTCTTACTCACACACACAAACACACACACACACACACATGCACTCTAACAGACTGAACTGCTCATATAAGGAGCTGAACTTCTCTCAATGGGAATTATGACCATATTTAGAGCTGCCTGTCGACTTGTTTGTCTTGGCAGAAAAGCCTCTCTAACAAGTGGTCTCTCTCACCGAAAAGCCTCGCCAGATCCGATACATAAACTTACAACACTATCAGACAACAGCACAGTGTCCCAAACATGGCCACCGCCTGACTAACGCTCACCCAGTTACTCTGTCTCTCCGCGTGCAATCCAATCCAGATGTGCCCAGATGTGCTTGGCTACATCCAGCCATTGCTTCCAGTATTGCTTGTAAAGCATAAATCCCTAATTCTGAAGTGGACTTCAGGAACAACAACAACAAAAAAAAGTTCCTGGGAGAGCAAATGGGCAGCTGAGGCAAAGGGCCTTTCTATTTTCATTGAACTCTGTGGCTTTTTTGGAATAGCGGCGTGGCCATGGGCTATTTCAGGGGCCTTTTTTTTCCAAGCTTCTCATAATGTTACGCTGAGAAAAGAGACGAAATCCTCCTTCAACATCAACACTCAGCTCTCCCTGACGCTGCTGTCTTACCCTCTGTGGAGTATTGTGTGGCTTCTCTCCATCCCTGACTTGTTAATATGAGCGGATGGGAAAGCCCGCAGTGGATCCCTTTTAATCTAATTTACCAAGAATTTATTGAATTTGCAGAGCATGCACGAAGAAGCACTAAATGGCGGTCAGGCAGCACAAAGTAATGCAGCACCACTTCTTGTGGTACCTGTGTGAGTGTGTGTGTTCTTGGAGAGGTAAACACAATTCTGCAAAAACATTTTTAAAATCTCAAAGGATGGGAGGTAATTACAGTCAACAGGATAAGAGGCATCACAAGATAAGGGGAACCTTTGTATACAATGTTTTAGACATAGAAGTTGTGTGATAGTTTTATATAAAGATGTCCCATTGGTGTTCTCTGTCTGTAAATGTTTAGTGATCCAATAAAGTCCCTTTTTATTACACGTCCCTGAGGACAGAAAATAAAAGGCTACTCCACTATGACTGCCAGAGGGAGCAGACCTTATTTCCTCTGTTTGGGCAAACCACCCCTTCCCAAAGATCCCCTCAAGATATCCCAACATGCAGCAGAAGAAGAACAGCAGTAATACTCACCCAGATCGTCCATGATATGATTTCAGCCGAGTGTTTTCCTCTGTGAGTGAGAAGATAGGGACGCGGACAGCATTAATAAGAGGTGATGGACGCGTCCCAAAGCCCGCAGGATAGACTATTGTCTGCGTCGCTCCTCAATAACTTCTTAGACACCGTTATCCGCCAAGAGAGGAGGAAGAGGAGGAGGAGGAAGAGGAGGAGGAGGAGGAGGGAAGGAGGGAGGGCGTCCCGTTTCTTTTTTCCTACACGACTCTCTTCCTGTGTAATGCCTACCAGGACCTCAGACTGGAGGAAGGCGTAGCTAGTTAAATAAATGCGGTTACAAACCCCGCATTCCCCGGACACGCGACGTCATCCTGGACATTCCTCGTCCATATTTGGGAGAGAAAATTAAGGACAAACTGCAGCTGGACGAGCTGCTGCAGAGACGCTGCCGGTCACACTAAATATTGGAAATGCATTTAACTGCTGTGTCCCTCACTGTAAAGACAACCCAGGCATGAACACTAAAGGGGCGGTACCCCCTTTTTAAAAAGCTTGTAAAAATAACATTTGGATATCATCATGTAGCCTGTACTTTGTTTTTTTTTTTTTTAATATATCCCAGTCTTTTACCGGCACACAGGGCCCTAAACAGGATCTGTCCAAATTAAGGAAATTATCTGATCATGTACATAAATTGTTCTATTATACATTTCTATTGAAAATTATTAAATTTCAAAGTAGTACATTCAATTATTTCCCTACATGACTGTCCAATAATTCTTTTTTAAAAGGTTTCTACACTCCACAGCAGGATTAAATTATCACATTTTGTCTATATTATATTAAATTAATACATTTGCCTACATTATATTAAATAATCACATTTAATCTATATTGAATAAATGTGTCTATTATATTAAATAATCACATGTTGTCTACATTATATTAAGTAAACACATCTGATCTATATTATATGGAATAAATTTGTCTACATTATATTAAATAATCACATTTTGTCTATATTATATTAAATAAATAAATTTATCTACTTTATATTAAATAAATAAATTTATCTACATTATATTAAAGACGTGTCTACATTATATCGAATAATCTTATTTTGTCTAAATTATATTAAATACATAAATTTGCCTACATTACATTATGTCTATATTAAATGAATTTGTCTGCATGATATTAAATAATCACATTTTGTAGATATATAAGTATATATAAATTTTATATGTTTTTGTTTTTGACTTGTGTGAATTTTTTTTCAAAGACTATATATATATATATATTTTTTTTTTTTTTTCTTACATGACAGATCCAGGGTGAAGGGGGAGAGAGAGGGGTACATGCATCTAAGGGCCATGGGTTGGAATCAAACCCACGACTGCTGCAGAAAGGACAGACCCTTTGTACATGGGGCATCAGCTCTGCTAGGTGACCTTGTGGGAGTCCCATTGCATGATTTTTTATTTATTAGTTTTATATATATGAAAAAGTCCAGTGTGTAGGATTTATAGGCATCTATTGGCAGAAATAAAATATAGCATTCACAACTACGTTATAGTCACCTCAAACTTAAAATCATTTTCATTACCTTAGAATGAGCCACTTACATTTACATACAAAGCTGGTTGTCTTCCACAGACTCCGCCATGTTGTTTCTAGATGGCACTAAATCCACACACTGGACCTTTAATGAGCTTTGATAGCATATGATAAGACCAAAGAATCTGAGTTGCTGGTTGCTGTAGTTGTCCGTTAGCTTTTGCTAATGCATTTTTACATGTGAACACAGACCCTTACATTAAAATTGCCTCATGAGGAGATGTCTTTATGGCCTGTATGAACAGGAGAAACAACTACACTGAATAAAAAGCAGTCTGCATATCAGGATGTCAACATTTCTTTTAAAAAGAAAGCAGAGGTCTTCCAACGTTTTTCAGGCTAAGGACCCCTTAACTCAAAGAGAGACAGAGCAGGGACCCCCTGCTACATATATTGTACAAAACTGAGTTGCACTTGCGACATTTCGGGATTTCGGGTCTTCCCTTGTTTGCCTGTAGCTGCTACAGTGTAGCATGGCAAGGTGTGTTAGCCTCCCCTCTGCACTTTCAACAGTGGTTTCCATGGTGGACGGTGTGTCAGAGGCTGGTAGAAAGTTATAAAACAATCCACTGAGGCTCACAAGAACCTGAATCTCTGCAACCTCGATTTTACACTTTACTTACTAAAACTTTAATCAATTACTTAAATTATTTAGAGGTAATTTTGCGGCCCCCCTGCAGTGACTCTGAGGACCCCCTAGGGGTCACGGACCCCCTGTTGAAGACCCAGGCATTTAAGTGTTTGGGGCCCTTAAGCCCTCTGTAAGTTACCATCTGCTACAGCACACACGGTGTGACACAGATGGCAGCTTTGTTAATGTATTTTGAGACCCAGAAACCCACCTGCACCTCTATACTGGATCACTCCCAGGTTTCCTGTATGTCAGTCAGTTTGAGGTAATCTGATAAAGTATACCTTCATTTTGGAAAATGCACCTTTTGACACGGAAGGTTAGTAATAATGAAGGACTGAGTTCTCGTTTGATAGAAGCAGTGGTGCAAATTCCCAAACAAATTTGCAAGCAGTGTGAACCAGGAACATTTGGAGGCCTTGGAGGTCTGGGGTCGTGGGGAAAATTATTGACTTGTTGTATATATTATTCATTAAACCCTTGGCTTTCTTTACCTTAAGATAACTTAGGACAACGACACAAAATCTATATAATATGGTATTTGCCTTTATAAAAACCCAACGTGTGAAACTTATTAGAAAATAAAACTGCATTTAAGGTGCTCAAATTCCCAGCAAAAACCACCAGTAGACCTTTTTCACTGAAGATGTTCTGACTTGTCACAGTAAGAAATATCACAGGTGTAAATAATGACAGTAATGATGGCTTCATTTAGCAGCTTTAGTTTCAGCAGGGCGTGGTGGTGTTTCAACAAAAATGACGCACCTCCAGACAGTTTTAAATTGCACTGCCATGGACAGATGACAGAATATCTGCATATGCACTTTATCTTGTCCTTTTTATAGCACCGGAATTTAACATATTTTAGCCTTATCCTGTTTTAATGTGTGGGTATATGAGTGTGTGTTGACTGAATTGAAGTTTTTCTTTTATGAGAGTCCTCAAATATCGTTGTATGTGAACACACAGTGACAGTAAAGGCATTTATTCATTCATTTGAGAAGACACATATGAAACAGGGGTGTTTGGAGATCCTCCAACTGGAAATTTTGAGCATTAAAAACCTACATTTTGGTGAATTTTTCTGCACCAATGTGCCTTTTCTGCCTCGATTTATTGTGTAAATGTCTTTAATTTTGCGAAAATAAAAGTCCTCTGCTTCTTTCACGGACAAATGCACATTATTAGAAATCTGCACCTGAGTTTCAGGGTCCTGTGCATGCCGTCTCACGGTCACACCTTATTGGGACACTTGAATAAAACAGCCATCACTGATGTCATTAGTTACACCTGTGTTTTCCCTACTGTGCCAAGTCAGAGAGTCTGCCCAACTTCTTCAACAGAGCCCTTAAATTCCGTTATCTTCATTAAATGTAGACACAAACCCCGTATTTAAAATAAAAATGAGCCAGCAGTGTAAAAAACAAAACAGGAAAAACTTTTAATTAAGCAAGCTCACAGTTACAGGCTATGTTTATGTGATAAGGGGAAGGTGCCACATTGATGGTTTGGTGACATGAGGTGACGTATGCGTTTTTTTGAAACTTAAGTTTGTAACACCAGCAAACTCTCCTCCTGTGTATACTGTATGCCACAGACAGAATGTCCTTAGACCAAAAATAATCCCTCTGTTGTCCAAGAGGTACCTGCCTTTGGTCTCAGTGCATGAAACATACAACAAAGAACTGACGAGTAAAACATACTGAAAAAAACAAAGAGACGACAAAAAACTACACATAATTATTATAAAGACTTTCTTTCCTGGTGTGAAATCAAATCAGAAATGTACAACAAAACTGGGAGAATCAGACCAAGGAAACTTATGGGTTGAAGGTTTATCTGTTTCTGTGAAAAGAAGCCTTTGTTTTGAATTTTCTGTTCATGCAGTTTCCCGATTCAGACACCGGACTCCTCTCCTATGCATGTTACTTCTAGAACACTGTGACACACAACTACGCCTTCACCTTCTCCAAAATATTAATGATAATAATTATAATAACTCACACACGCACACACACACACAATCATACTTTCCAAACCAACTTCTTCACTCAAAAAGTTTGAGCCGGTTGGTGCTTAAGAGCGAAGTCAAGGAGCAGAACCGCATGTGATGTGGAAATCAAAAGGAGTTAAAAGAACATGATTTGTGAAGCAAATTGTGGGGGGGATGCTGGGATGATAGCATGAAGGTAACATGGATAGGCTTGGTTACCTATAATGTCCCCATCCATCAACTGAAATTAATTTACATATCCTCCACCCCGCTACTTCTCCACTGCAGTTAATCCACACACACCCACTTCCATCCTTCCCTCCACCGCTCGTTTCCTCTCTGCCGGTTATCACTGCACCGCCTGCTCGTTGGCAGTGCTACCGGAGTCCTGAGGCTTCATCACATCAGGGAGTTCTGGGGGGCTGGAGAAGGCCTCGATGTGCAGCTGTTCAAACATCTCATCTGAAGGGCAGAGGAGACAAGGAAACATTAGCTCCATCACGACAGCACAGTTGCATGTGGCTACATCAGTCACAGGGTTCTGACCGTGTCAAACCGTCCTGAAATACAATATAAACTTAATCCAAACTGTCCAGGAGTAAATGCCACAATAAAATTATTTTGATAGGACTAAAGTAATGCTTGGCATAAAACCCCACGGAAACAGAGTGCTCGAGGACTGAGTCCTGAAACCCAGAAATAAGGCAGTATTTTTGCACTTCTGGGTCCAGTTGTTCAAAAAATTGATGTCTGATATGAATTAATTCACCAGCCTGGTTTTACAACTTAGTCTGCCGACATACACACTGCAATTGCTGCTTACCTTAGGTGCCACCAAACAGAGAGCGTCATTATTCTAATTTTAAATGATTTCTGTTCAATATTGACAGCTGTCTGGGAGATTATTTTAAGGAGACCAAACATTTCTTTGTCTCTACTTTACCTTACTGAATGGCTTAATAGGTAGTCTAATGTCTACTTTATCTACTTTATCACTGTTGAGGTTAAACAAATCATGTGCATAATACAAATAAATGTGTATGATCAATTGGAAAGTTTTATTACATTTTGTTCCTGAACTCTCCCGTCTGCTGGGATCAGGATAATCCTGAGTTTTTCTTGGATCAAAGGTATCCCAATTCTACCAAACTGAGGGTCTGATCTGGATCAAAGCCAAGATTACATGATCTCATTTGATATCAGAATCCCCTTTTTCCTCTAAACAACTTATTTTCAAGTATCGATCCATTCCGATATGCCAAATTACTTCAGAACAACTTGGCCCTGGTTCCCTTGTCTCGAAGTCAATGGATTTTTTGAGGGTTTTTTTAGTTAGATGCCTGAAATAAGGTCTGTGGTTAACACAATCTTGGTGGACTTTCACATTTTGTTGTATGACATAAAATGTCAGTAAATACCCCATTCGTAAATTTTAAGCTTTTACATTTAAAAAAAAAAAGGTGGTTGCTATCAAGTGGCTAAATGAGACTACAGAGCGTCATCACACCAAGCATGGCTTAACAGCCCCGTTAAGTAACGTGTAACGTTTAAGTTTTGTAGTTTGTTTATAGCCTAATGCTTGCATTCTACTTCTGGCGATAACATTTAGGCTTCAAAAATCATAAGTGTTCATTTGTGAAGATGATCTTACCAAACAAAATGTGCAATTATCATAAACTTTTGTTTGCCACAGAGCTAATTTTCTGTGATAAGCTAAAATCCTATGGAAAAACACCATCAGCTTTTTGTTGAGGAAACCAGGAAGACGCTAACTTCTAGGTTGGCCGACAAATTAATTTCATCCCTACAAGATACGATTTCATTTCATTAGCTCACATTTGAAAAACATTTGTTTTCAAAAATCAGCCTTTTCTTTTTTTTTATATCTTTTGGGTTTTTATATATAGCTGCCGGTGACACAAGAAATTGCAAAAATCCCATCAATGCTTCAGGACGCCATTGTGACTGTTGTGACAGGTTTAATCACAGTTGTCTTTTTTTTAAATTTACCGTCTGTGTTGCGACTCTCCCAAAATGTATTTTTTTATCACCCATAATCAATTCTTTCCCCTCGCTGGGATGGTGGACACCTTTTAGTTAGAGCCCTGAGTCCTGTCACAACGTTGCTGTAATGAACATTGTATGTGGCACACCGTTCTGGGTGGATAGTCCAAAGCTTCAAAGTAATAACTTATCTGGTTAATGTACTTCTAAAAAGGTGCAAAAGGAACTTCATCTTTTTTTTCATTTTTGACTGGTGGCTCAGATATGATCTTTGGTATATCCGGAATGAAATCTGATTTTTATCAAGTGTTGACAGCAAAAAATCCCCATTCACAATTCTTGTGAATCATATTTAAACTACATTAAAAGATAGCTGATATCAGATTCAAATCTTACTTTCTAGAAACATGTCACAGGCCCAAATCAAATTTTAAATGGGATATAGTCACTTCTTTGTCACATATATTGTCTTGTGAATTGGAAACTCATGTACCATGTAAAGAAAAATTACAGTGCAGCCAAAATACCCAGGGCTTCAGGCCACACTCAAGCTTTGCTGCAATGTTCAAATGCCATACAGGAACAAGTCCAGTGCAGAAAAGACAGCAATGCCAATTTCTCCTTTTTTTCCATCAAACTGACAATGTAAATGTATGTATAATGAAAAAAACAAAACAATAACCATTATCTTAGTTTCTAGTCTATCATTAAAACACTCTACTAAAAGTTACACAGCCAAAGCTGAACTCAGTCATGTTCACTGGAGACAGTTAAAGAGCATTCTGCTAAATATAAGGAAATCACTGACTGAAGTGTAAAAGGCAGACTGAGGTGTTATCACAGAGTAATGCTACATTTCAGAAGAAAACGCCTTCTAGGTAGCACTGAACATCCCCGACTGATATTTAACAGTGCGAGAGCATGGATAAGTAGCTGTTAATCACAGTTATCTACTGACACACACAGTGCCACGGCAACCAGTTATACATCTTGAAGTCTTCAATAAGATTGATGCAGATTTGCTGGCACAAAGTCTGAATGACTGTCATGAATCATGTAATTAACTACTGGTATTCAACTAAATTGATAGAGTAAGTCCAAAGCAAGACTTCTGGAGTATTTCCCCCAGCCTTAACGGCAGAGTTGAGTTGATCAGACAAGAAATACGTGTTATCTAGAAAGCTGTAACATACCATTTATGCGGAAGGCCAGACCAACTGTAGCTGGGGCTTGAGG
Organism: Cephalopholis sonnerati; assembly: GCA_019142605.1. Classification (NCBI taxonomy): domain Eukaryota; kingdom Metazoa; phylum Chordata; class Actinopteri; order Perciformes; family Serranidae; genus Cephalopholis; species Cephalopholis sonnerati. The sequence continues at coordinate 104,691 of JAGQAX010000126.1, forward strand.
TCTGGCGGTCTGGTTGGTGAATCCAGAGTCACCAAGAGTTTTGCTGTCCTCTAGCAACTGATCATCCTGTGGAACAAAAGATGAAAAAAGTCACAGGATCCTCAAGTGGCCTAAAATGTATGAATTTGCTTCAGTGAATACTGAGACAGCACGTGAGACATTTCCAAAGACTGTTTCAGTTACCCTCAGGAAAGATAAGTTACATGCCACCACCATCATCTATACAGAATAGTGACAGTTATGTGACCAGACTTAATTAGGTGTCACTGGCAAACTGAGCCATAAACTCACTTTGTACAGCCTCTGGTCTTCAGGTGGTCTCTTAAGGATCCCTTCAACAATACGCTTCAGCTCATACACAGTGGTAGACTCCTTGGCATCTGTGAAGATTGTGGTCTTGTGACGCCGGATCATTAAGAACACGTCCTGAAGGAGAATGGACAGGGAATTATAAGTTTTAAAATATGTCAAAGGCAACTTGATTCGTGGTTTTACTTCAGTTCAGTTCAATAGAGTTTTATTTACCCCAAAGGAAATTCTTGTGCCAGAGAATGCTTCAAATTACAGTATCTACAATTTAGCGTTCACAACCAGTACCAACCAGAACAACCAGTGGGTTCCCTTGGTCAGGGTCACTCCCTGGGCCCAGTTTTACACCAATATGGTATTAAATATCTGGCAACATATACACATATACAAGATAGAAATGTTTCCAATGAGCAGAAGCAAAAACCAGTAGAGTAACAATAGGAGTATGATAAAACAAGAGTAACTAAAGATGAATCCTAAAAATGAGGGCTTGAAGTTGGCTCTTCACAAGTGATACTCTTAATTTAGACTGGGATCAATCAGGATAGCTGACTCTGTGCTTCCTGTTAACACCTTATTTTACAAATCATGTCAGTAGGCCGTGTCGTAACTGAGTGTCCATCTGTCAACTGTTTTAACACCTTACTGACCTGTATGTAAGCTAAATGTGTACTGTTGGAGAAACCTTTACAGGATATTTAGATCTTAAGTTGATTGTTTAGTAAGTGTGTAAGGTAAATGTTTTACCGGATACAGACTAATTAACGCTACTGACAATTTATCGAGTCATAAGACACCAACAATAATCGAGCACTGTATTTAACGTTAGCTCTGTGCTAACGCAACTTTAGCATTGAGGTGTTTGACAGTCAAAATGAGGCCTGACAGTTAAATTATTAGACACTGTAGCTCTGACAGTGACAGTATACGTTCAGCTGATCTGACTCGTCTAACTGGTTTAGTTAGCTAACATTAAATCACTTCCAAGCTAAACTAGGATAATCACGAGCTACACCTCTCGTTAAAAGCTAACGCTAACGATGAGAAGGCGAAGCTAGCATAGCGAGCTTAGCATTAGCTAGCTAGCAAACACAAACTGAAAGAAACATTTCTATAACCGTCAGTATCGTTTGTAACTGTAACGCTAAAACGTTTCAACAAACCGCCAAACGCCACTTCGGTGTCTGTGTCTAGGCCCTTATCTCACAAAATGGTCGATAATAATATTAAAGTTACCATTTCAAGTGGTCAGCTAGCTCGCCAGTTGCGCCAGCCCTGTCTTGTGCAGCAGAACCCCACACTGCACCGCTTGCGGATATTGCGCAATTGAGATAAGCAGTCGGTATTCACGTAACGCAGGTACGCAGCTCTGCGTATGGTTTTCAGAATTTGGCGCGAGGTGGTTACATGCTTGAAGTGAGGAGGCGCAGTTTGGTTTGGACACAGACAGGACCTGAGCCCAGCTGGTATGAAGCCGGACCGTCGTTAAAACTGGATTATGGTCTGTGTGATAACGATACATAATCATACTTTAACGTTACCTACCGTTGAACTGTAACTGTTAAAGTACGTTATTTGACTGTAAGTTAGCTAGCTTGCTAGGTTCAGTTGTTATGTTGTCGATTGGGTCCGCCCTGAGGTCATGTAAACGTTAGCTAGCTAAAAGTTGTTTTGTGGAGGTGACATTTGTCAGTGACAGCAAATAATGAACAATGTTATCGTTAGCTATAGCTAAATTAGCAAATTAACGGCAATACATAAACATTTAAAGGCTGACGTCATCAAACTTGTGGAGTGTTTACTCGGTTAACCAAGCTACGTCACATTTAGCAGGTCTGTTTTAACGTTACCTCTTAATGCTAACAGCTATCTGCTGATCAGGAAGACCCTGTTCTGCAAGTGAGACGAAAGGATCAATAGGGTTGTACTGATACTGATAAAAGATAACTGCCCTGTCAAGCAGGATGTTCAGGATGTGTAGCCCAATGAATGTGACCAGCTGGACAGATAAAAACAACCTCCACCAAGTTTTGGTTCATTTTACTTAAGTTAGAAACAGATATTTTAGTGCCTGAACAAGCTTTATTCTGTAATGGCACATCAAACTTTATTGCAGATGTGTCAGAGTTTAGATTAAATGGAAATATTTTAATATTAAATCTGTGCAAGAAATGACATTTAACTGTCAACCAAGACTGCTAGTTTGTAAAGGTTTTCTTTTATATGTTGCAGCTCACCATTTTCAAAGAAAGGGCCTGAAAAAATCCCGACACAATGTCAGTGGCAGTGGAAACCTCAGTGTCCAGGGTGCCTCTCCCTATTCCGACCCACTTCTCCCATGCAGAGCAGTCCTTCTCCCTCAAAAAGCGCCGTCTCCCTTTTTCCTCGTCGTCTACATCTGACTCATCCTACGCTTCCCCCGCCCAGCTTTCACATTCTCTGCCCCCGCTTCCACCCTCCAAAGGATGTCCCCCTCTCAGTCGGATGTTCCCCCAGCATCCATCCCCCTGGACACCCCTGTCGCGTTCCCTTAGTAAGTCTCCCCCGCCAAATTCTGTGTACGATCCCAGCAAACAGCAGTCCTACTTCAGTCAGTGCTTCACTAATTTGGGACTGCTGGGAAGAGGGTCCTTTGGGGAGGTCTACAAGGTAAGCAAGACAAAAATGTGCATGTCTGTGTGCACGTATATAGAAGCAAATATACTGTATGTTTCTTTACATTACAAATTTTAGAACTGCTGCATTTTAAAGGGATATTTAAGCCCCTAAACAACAATTTGTGTATCCATTACCCCGTGTTATGTTGAATTTGTGAAGAAATTTTTTCTTGCTGGCCTCCACAAAGAATCTAGAAAGAGAAAATTCTTGATAAATTGAAGTCATAGGTGACAGCAAAACTATATCATAACATCTGTTCAACAACTTGTGCAGTATAATCCAAGTCTCATTTATCTAGTTGTATGCTCAGAGCTTCTCGAACAGACAACCTGTTCTGACCGGGAACTGAACTGAAAATGAAACTTATCTATGCTCTCACTAAAGCCAGACTCCATTGACAAAAACAGTAATTTTACCACGCTAAACTTAGGAGCTGCTGGTCTACCGCTGCCTCAATCAGCTGGTTTGTTTGTGCTGTTGTGTGGCTTTGGTGTTTAAAGGATTAGTTCGGATTTACCAAAGTCACACAATAACACAAACAAACTAACTGATTGAGGCAGCAGTAGACCAGCAGCTCCCGTGTTCAGCAAGGTAGAATTACTGTTTTAGTCAGTGGAGTGTGGCTTGAAGAGAACTTAGATAAGCTACACTTTCAGTTCAATTCCCCCTGAGAAATAGCTTTATGTTTGGGAGGTGCTGAGCATACAACTGGATAAATGAGACATGGATATTATTGCACTGCACGCTATGTTGAAGTTTGTGAACGGATGTTTTCATATAATGTGGCTGTTCTTAAATGCAGTTCTGAATTTTCTCCATTTTTGGATTCTTTGTTCATCTGAGACATGCAAGAAAAACGTGTTTCTTAACTAATGTAGTGTAACCCAAGGCGAGTAATTGATAAACAAACAGTTATTTGGGGGGTGAAGTATTCCTTCAAGGACTAAAATTGAAATTAAAAAATATACCCTATGCAGTTATCCCTTTCCTTTCCTTTTCTTCTGTTTCTGTTCTAAACATTCCTGGACGTTGGATTTAGGTTGCAAGGGAGTTGTGTTACACAGCATTATTTACATAAAATCTTGGCTGTTTGAACATCTGTGCTGTGGTTTTGTGATGGGGAAGCTCACAATACAAATTTAGATTTCTCTGTAAGCCTAACTTTCCCACCAAGATTATCATTTGGAGTTCCCCAAATAGAAGTTTAGGCTTCAGCATTTTTTGTATTATTCTAGGTGCAAAGCAACGTGGACCGCTGCCAGTATGCAGTTAAGCGCTCCGCTCACCGCTTCAGGGGCAACAGTGACAGGAACCGTAGCGTTAGGGAAGCCAGGAACCACGAGCGCCTCTGTCCTCACCCTCACATCCTGAATTTTGTGGCAGCCTGGGAGGAGTGTGGCCGACTGTACATCCAGACGGAGCTGTGTAGCACCAGCTTGCTGCTCCACGCTGAGAACCAGGCACCTGGGCCAGGTCTGTCCGAAACAGACTATAAAATCTGTTCAGATGTTGTATCAGCTGTGACATTTTGCTCCCTATAATGTGTGTTTCTTGCTTGAGAAATTCTCAAATCCTCTGACATACTGACTCATTTAAAACATTTAAATCCAGATGAGGCTTCAGCGTGGGCCTACCTGTGCGACCTCCTCTCAGCACTGCAACACTTGCACTCTCATGGTTTTGTGCATCTGGACCTCAAGCCGGCCAATGTCCTTATCACTGACTCTGGCCGTCTCAAGCTGGCCGACTTTGGGCTGCTGTTTGAGCTCAAACAGAAGAGCACAGAGTCTGTAGAGGGGAAAGGAAAAGACGACGTCCAGGAGGGAGATCCCAGATACATGGCGCCTGAGCTGCTCCGTGGGGAGTATGGGCCTGCTGCAGATGTTTTCAGGTACAAATAGCATTCATAAGAAATTGAGTGATATTCGAAATATTGATCTGATTTAGTGCCTAAATATTGTTGCATCCCTTTTCATTTAGTTTGGGTGTTTCTATTCTGGAGCTTGCCTGTAACATGGAGATTCCAAATGGGGGAGAGTGCTGGCAGCAGCTCAGACAAGGCTGCCTCCCCTCAGAGTTTACCAGTGGTAAGATCCACCTTTGTTTTAACCTTCATATATAGAGTGCTCCAGAGATGACGTTTTCCTGTAGGCTGTCACAGAAGTTAGCATCTCCCTGGTTCCCTTGACAAAAAGCCAGGGGGATTATTTTCATTGGATTTCAATGAAGCTCTGTGGCAAACAAGTATTTATGGTACTCGAACATTTTGATTAACAAGATCATCTTCAGAAATCAGCACCGCTCTTATGATCTTAGAAGCGTAACTGTAATCCCCAGAAGTATAAAAATGAACCAAGGGGGCGTGTCCACCAAAGCATTTTGTCCTGAGGCCAGAGTATTTTTTTTTTAATTCTTTGTAATGGGAATGCCACATATTTACGCTTCACTACTAATGCCATGACATGCCATAACGTGACGAGGCGCTGAGTGTCTGTTCAGCAATGAGCACAGCCCATTTGGCTGTTTTTTTTTTTGTTTTTTTTTCTGCATGTGGAGAGTTTAAAAATGTTCAAGGACCAACCGTCACATCTTACATGTACGAGTGCAACAATGGAGGAGAAATATGGTACCATACTCTCTATATATAAATATATGCTTCCTCTCATGAACCCACAGAGGCTGACATGTCTCTCCTACATGCGCCAGCCTTGCCTTCATCCAGAGCAAGCACTCTACCTTGTGCCAACATTTTTACTTCCTCAGATATTTTTCATCATAGCAGCCGGAGGCAAACGAAGCTTAAAAAAAAAAAAAAAACTACAAAATGGCTGGCCTTCTAAAGTGCTCTCAAGCGCTCCTAGCTAGGCATTTCCTGATAAGCGCCTGGTGTTTTAAGCTGGGGAAAAAACCCTTAGGTAGATATGGGGCCTTTGGCTAAAACAAGCTACACCACCACAACGAAGCTGTAAAGCCTAGTTCATCATAACGATATTCTGTCATCTCATTCTGTCACTTGTTAGTAACCACCTTCTTTAAGATGCTCACAAGCTTTAAAATTAATGAGTGGGGTATTTACTTACTTATATTATATCGTAAATCAAAATGTGAGTCTCTTAGGCTTGTGTTAACCACAAACCTTATCTCAGGCATCCAACCAAAACCCATTCAAAAAAAAAACTTTGACGTTTAAACAAGGGGACTGGAAGTACAAAAATGCTGACTTATGTCCAGGTTTTAGAACTCATTCTTGCACCACTCTATTGTCCTGTAATTTTTATTCACATGACTTGTGTTTTCCTATTTCCACGTGTATTTGCAGTCCTGTCAGCTGAACTTCAGACAGTCCTGCGGATGATGCTGGCCCCAGAACCATCGGAGAGGCTGACGGTCTCTGAGCTTCTGTCTCTCCCTTCTGTCAGGAAACACAGGTGGAAGAGGCGCATCTATCTTATGGTGGCTGAGACCATGCTGACCCTGGTCTCCCTCTGCCAGGTAACTTGTCTAATGAACACTAACAATTAACAGTTAAATGTACAACATGTAATGCAAACTGAAACGGAAAAGTGAACTTTTTTTTTAACCTTGAATGATTCATTTTTATATTTTTCTGCCTTTTTCTCAGTCTTTGTTGTGCCTCGGGTGTAGACTCGTGTCCTCCCTTCACTTGCCCTTTCTTTCTCACTGGACGAAGCCAGTGCCCTGCACCCCTCCTAAGGGGAGCTGGGACAAGGATTTAACTCTTCCCCTCAGTGCCATGCACGCTGACTCAGGGAGCCCAGAGGATGATGCAGTGTTTCTGTTGGATCGCACAAACCCGGAGCTTTCCCCCACCTTCTCACACAGGTAGAAAATCATTGTATAAAAAATTGAACTAAATCATAACTGTATTATTTCTGTCACATTACCTGCTAATATATGACATTTCCTCACTCCACAGGGTCAAATCTAGACTGTCTGTGGGAAGCACATCCACCCCTCTCCCAGTGTCACCGAGACACAATCACTGCAGTCCTGCCCACACACCCACTCACTCACGTCTGGGTGATTGGTCCTCCTTGGCACACACCCCCTCCAGCATCCACTCCAATGGTTCCTGCCACACACACACACCCAGTGCGAGCCCCATACACGCAGAGCTTTATGTAGATTGCGAGAATGAAAATTCCACGCAGAGCCGACGCTGTTCATCCACCAAGTCCTCGCAGCGACGCGATCGCAGCTGGGTCAGAACGGAGGAAGCATTACCCCGACCCAACTTTGAACCAAAGAACCTGCTCAGTCTGTTTGAGGACACAACTCTAGAGGCAGAGCCATGAGTACAAAGCTGCCAGTTTACATTCAGGGGGAGGTGATTTCACTTTAACATGTCGGGTAAAGAGGGGCTCATGCATGAATGTCTTTAGTCTGTATTAAGTGTTTCTGCCATTTTGTAACAGTCTCACAGCAGCTTCTTTTAACGTGTATCTGAAAAGGACTTATTTAGGGAAAAGGGTTGAATATGAACTCAAAAGCACTTTTTATGTTTGTGTAAATGCAATCTGTTGCTGAAATGACAAGTCATGATGTGTTGTTAAATAAGTTATCATTAACTTGGTGAACTCTGAGCCAGTTACCTCATGAGTTACAGCAGAAAATAAAACAAAGGGAACAGAATTCAAACTTGTCGTGTTTTTAGTATCCCGTGAGGTGTGTGTGAGAGACAGGTCAGCAATTTACAAAGACAAAATCGTTCTTTTGCTGAATGTAAGTCACTGATTCTTAAAGATTTCAGATTCATTAATTTAACTCCATCCATCCATTTTCATCTGCTTATCGGAGGCCATGTCACAGGGCCAGCAGGCCAAGCAAAACACCCCAGACGTCTCTCTCCCCAGCAACACTTTCCAGTTCCTCCTGGTGGACTCCAAGGTGTTCCCAGGCCAGATGACATATGTAATCCCTCCAGCGTGTTCTGGGTCTGCCCCGGGGCCTCCTACCAGTGGGACGTGCTCGGAACACCTCTAACAGGAGGTGCCCAGGAGGCATCCTGATCAGATGCCTGAACCACCTGATTAATTCAAATTATAATATACAATGCCTCTGCGTTGGTGACAGTTAGGCTGTCTTTCCGGCTTTCCATCCATCCTATCCTCAAGAGCATGTCTCAAGAACAACATGAGGGACTTTCTTCAAATTTGGCACAAACGTCCACTTGGACTCAGTGACGAACTGATTACAATATTTGATGGTCAAAGGTCACTGTGACCTCACAAAACATGTTTTTTGGACATAACTCAAGAATTCATACACTAATTATGACAACACTACAAACAAATGTCTAACAGGATAAAACTTTTCTTTATTTTTCCAAGGGTCAAAAGGTCAAAGGTCAACTTCAGTGTGACATCATAGTGCTCTGCAAAAAAAACCTTCTGGCCATTACTCAGTGATGTAATTTAGGAACAAAAGAAGAGACATTTGGTCAAATACTTGTGACAGAGGTATACAACCACCAGGTGGTACCTTTTTTTTAACCAAAGGTTAAGAAGTTCAATAAGTATTATTTAAATCTTAAAATCTTTTCTCTTGATTTCTCTTTGATATTTTCTTAAGGTACAGTGTTATTTCTATGATTAGCCTATTCTGTGTTGAGATGTGTTTTAATTCATATCTGATATAATAATTATAATAATAATAATAAAATTGTATTTGATATAGCACCTTTCACAGAAATCACAAAGTACAACCAAGAAATCAAACAACGAAACATGCAATCAGTAAAAAACAAAGGCAATATAACATAAAACAAGGCAACAACAAGACAGTAAAACATAAGGCAAATACAGACAACTGAGGCCTCAACACAGAAACATACCAGGGAACAAGCACTGAGCAGTTTGGGGTGGGACAAAGATGGGTCTTCAGTTGTTTTTTAAAAACTTCTAAAGAGACCGCAGACCGTAAACCCAATGAAAGAGATCTCCAAAGTGTTGGAACCTCGACTTTAAAGGCAAGATCACCTTTTGTTTTCAGTCTGGAGCAGGGGACAGCCAGTAGGTCCTGTTTGAAGACCTCAGGGACCTACTGACAACATATGGATGGAGGAGATCACTGATGTATTCAGGTGCCTGACTGTGAAGGGCTCTATACGTGTGAGCAAGTATCTTAAAGTGAATACTGAACCTGATGGGAAGCCAGTGTACAGAATCTAAAATGGAAGTTCTTTATAATACATTTCTCTTGACTTCTTTCACTTCACTTTTCTTACTAAGACTTCTTCTTCTTCTTCTTCTCCTTATTATTATTATTATTATCATAATTATTATTATTTTCAAGATTCATCCATGAGGGGTCCTTGGCTGAGAAGAGATGGAGGACCCCTGCTGTACACAGGACATAAATCAGAGAGCTGTATCCTCAGGTCAGCAGTGAATGAATGTACATGCACTCAGGGTGTTTACAGGCTGTTCTCATACTCACCAGCAGGTGGCAGCAGCGCACATCACGCTGGTTTCCAGCCGCTTTACAAACCCAGGAAGGGGATAACATGGTGGGTGGTGATGTTTCGTGCACACGATACTCTCCTCTGTCGGGATATTTATTCTCCAAACCATCTTTGGACTCCGTTTTTCTTCTTGAGAAGCTTTACCTGTGATGCTAAATGGACTTCCGGTCCTCCAGGACCGTGCAGCCTGACTGTGAATATCTGCTTCAGTGTGAGGGTTGTAAACAATGAGCGTGTTCCTCTGGATCACTACTGGTTAAACTGGGATTCTCCATAGACTGCGACACTAAACAGAATTGCATTAAATTCAAGGTATGCTGCTTTTCTTTAGGTAACAAAATGATTATAATACTGAAGAAGTGTTTGTTATTGCCTATTAAATTATGGAGATATGTTTTTATTTGTATATGCCATTGTGGTAACAGTGTATGTTTATGTCTGTATTGTTGCAGTGGTGTCTGTAGGCTTTAATAAATGATCATATTATAATTGGTATACATCTGTAATATTGATAAGAGAAATACCAGGGTGTCTACGGGTCCTTAAAAGGCTTAAAATGTCTTAAATTCAATGTCACAATAATAAGGCCTTTAAAGTTAGTAAATAGTCTTAAGTTTGAATTTGTGAGGTCTTAACTACCACAAACATTTTATCTAATTTAATTTCTCCATTTTTAAAATTTCTTTTTGTGAAAATAAGTCAAGCCTTTCAAAGTAAAAGTCCACAGTAAGTGTTAAAAACTACAATACTGTCATTTTACTTCACACTTGCTCTTACCTGTTGGCAAAATATACAAAAAATGAATAATCAGAACAACCCTGTATCACAGTGAGAGAATCAGGGACTAACCATATATTCTGCTTTTATTTCTCATTATAAAGATGTCCAAAATTGAGCGCCTGAATGCCCGAGTGGAAAAGCTGCTGTCTAAAGCGGTGCAGGAGGTCCTGGAGGTGGTGAAAGAAACTGTGTCAGAGTACCAGGAGAGAACCGCCAGGACACAGAGAGAGAACCAGAGTCTGAAGAGGAGGCTGCAGGAGCTCCAGGACAAATTAAAACTGGAGAGCAATGGTGAGTCAATACTTGTGTTCAGAAAGGTTCAAGCTGTTTGATAAAGATATTGATTGCATTTGTCTTTTTTGTGCTTTATGACTGTGTGCAGGAGTTGTGCCACAGGCTTCTCCTGCTGAGCTGCACCTGATGGGGCAGACACAGAAAGAAGAGCAGGAAGAGGACAGTGAACTCGTCTCCTCTGACAAAGACATGACAGTAATCTGTCCCTCGTATCCATTTGATGGCCTTGACTGTGAGGCATCCATCACATCGTTGGGCACTCCCTGTCTCTCCCCAGGAGCCACGACACGACCACATTTAGGTGGCGATGACTTAAACAATCCAAGAGCTCTTAAAACAGAGACAGATAACGGACTGTCAATTTCAAACCATGTGGTCACAATCTCTGAAAACAATCATCAAATGAAAGTAGAGCCTGCGTCAGATGCAGACGCCATGCACAACACAAATTATTTTTATGGAGATGCTGGCTCCAGCGCTACATCCTCACACAGACTCGAACCTCCTCAAGCCAATTCAGGACTCTACAGTGAGCCCGGGGTCGTCTTCAGTCTGGAGCAAAATGGCGTAGAGGAGCCACTCTCCCAAAGATACAACAATACAAACAGTGTTGGAGCAGAAAAACAGCACACCGTCCAAACAAGCTCAAAAGGCTCGAGAGCGTTCCAGAGAAACGTCAGAAAACACTACTGCTGCTCGTTCTGCGGTCGCACCTTCAGGCACGCAGGCGACTACAAGAAGCACAGCAGGGTGCACACGGGGGAGAAGCCCTACTGCTGCTCGGTGTGCGGGAAGCGGTTCAGTCAGTCGGGTTACCTCACCGTGCATCTGCGCTACCACACAGGAGAGAAGCCGTTTGGCTGCAGTCACTGCGGCAAAAGTTTTAGTCACTCGAGTAACATGAAGAAACACCAGCAGACTCATCTGTGAGGCTGATGTAGCCAGACTTCCTCTTTACATATCATGTTACTGATATTTAGGGATGGACGGTGAAAAGGCCTCCTGTTTGTAAGGTGTTTAAAATGTGCTGGATTCTCAAAGTTTGATGTCAGCTGAGCGTATCGCAGTCCTATTTAGAACATGATGTAGCTTAAAGGAACAGTTAACCCTGAAATCAAAAATAGTTTTTCAGGTTAAGTTTCTGGAAAGAGACATTGCTGTTGAGCTTTTCAAATGTATTTTTTGGCCCTTTGAGCACCACAAACTGAGTGCCATCTAGTTCCATTATATTCAAGAGAAGGCAGACATCTTAACAGCTGATATCTCCAACACTCTGCGACTCACACCAAAAAAAAAATCTAAATTAATGAATAGCACTGCAGGTAAGAGGAAAAATATGTGTTTTGGATTTTTGTGTGAACTGTACCTTTAATTTACATGGAAAAGTAATTGTGCCTTGTTTTAGCTGAGCAGGAAGCTTACTGTAGAGCACATGTCAACCTTCAAGTATCAAGCTGAGGACCGATGACACGAGTGTTTTTAGTAATGCTTTAAAGTGCTGTGCTCCGGGATCTTTTATGTCACGATACGCCTGTGATTGTACTTCTAAAATTCCAAATTAAAATCCAATCAAGCACAATATAATAATCCCTTCTGTTCCTGCCATTCATGTGTTACTTGTTACTGGACCTCCATACAAATCAAACAAATATATTTGGTCTTTCTTTGTGGTAAAATGTTATGTATTATCATCAAAAGTTCTTGACAGTGGTCTCACACAATTATTCCTGAAACAAACACAAGACGTATTGTTAACCTAAATACCAAGCATTGAGCTTAACAGCTGTCTTTTACAGGGGAGCCAGCTCCTCAGGTCAAGACTTCTCTGTCTGATTACAGCTAAAGGAGAAGGGACACTCCATCGAGGCCAGAGAAGAAAGACGGTTTGATAGAAACGATCGATTGACTATCATTAAACAGAAGAGGCTGCATATGACACCACTTATCACCCACCTACAAGTTACAACGCAGTCTTAAGATCCCTTCCTAGATTACTTTACACCCATTCTCACCTGGACCCATCTCACTCTAATGACACACATGATGTGCAGTTTGGTCACTGACTCTTTAAGGGTTCACACCCACACAGAGTTTAAAGCCTGAGACTCCGCACCAGTCTGTTAGAACTGAAGAAGCTCAAGAAACTCAAGCAAGTCCAGCTGCCTACGATATAGCTCTTAGGATTAACATCATGACTGTTAATGGATGACTGAGAATCTTCCCCAACATGTGTCGGAGCTTTGAAAGTCAATTGGTCTCAGGACTGATCAGTTATCAGTGATGAAATGAAATGCGGCCTGGAGACATGTCAGGTAATCCTGTTATTTAAATCTAGCAGTTAGCCTGCAGAACTGGAACTTCCTCCATGTTTTTCAAACGTGTAAAAGAACTACGGTGGCTGACACGAAAATGTGAATGGCCCCATCTAGAGCCAGTTTGATTTGTCCATTTTGCGCTACTGTAGAAACAACATGGATTTTGTGGAAGAGGATCCGCTCGCTATGTTGATATATAAACTTCTAATTCTCAATTTCTGCCAATAGATGCCCATAAATCCTAAACACTGAACCTTTAATAGTAAACTCCTGCCTTTACAGAGTCCATATATCAGCATGAAGAGTGTCTGTCATCCTTTTATGAGGCCCTGCCCAATATACAAGTCCATCTTGGACAAAGTGTAAGCATTATAAGATGCCAAATCCCTCTTCAGCTTGATATCAGCTGGTTGCCACAGAAGCCAAGACTAGAGTGGCATCTGAGGCTGTAAAATTGCAGCAGTGGTGTGCAGAAGTCACCACCCTACTTCAACATTTAGTTATTGTACATTACTTCTGCTGGCACAATTGTGAGCAGAGTGTTAAATCAACACCATACTGTTCATCTATTGTCAAGCAACAATGGTCACTGAACAGGATGAACAGGACTGAACAGCAGAGTTACTTGAGATAATCACTGCACCACATCTAAACAGCTATGTGCACACACAGTCTTGTCAGATAAGGTGAGTAACGCCGCAGCACCTCGCTACCTCACGTTTCAGAGGCGATGACGAAACATCTTTCCCAACACTTTGAAGGTATTTCCCAATTCCAGAATTTCCAGTAACTCCCTCCCTTTCCTTCACGACCAACATGTGACTTGTTTCAGCTTGATGCTGGGTTTAAAGGCCTGCCTACTTCACCAGATGTCACTTCCTGTTACATAGATTTCAAATGTTCAGGAAGGAACACTTTAGGACACACTGCTTCCAGACTGTGACACAACACGTTTGAGAAGTAAGGTAAGAGTTTGACATGTATTCTGTTTGTTGATGTTGTGTCTGCTACCATCATTGGTCAAAAACATTTGGTGTGTATTGTAGAATTGCCTTTGACTAGCTGTTTAATTCAGTTTGGATTTTAGCTTGAGCCACTGTTATCTTTAATACACACCACAGTAAGTTGTCTCTCAGGGACGGGGCTGATTTTGACGTGTTCATCTGAGGCCTCTGTGAAATGCTTAATCATCAAAGTCTTGTGTTTCAGAGATTCTGGAGGCGACACCATCATCATGGAGAGTGTCAAGTGTGTGCTTGTTGGAGACAGTAAGGTAGGAAAAACCTACCTCGTCTTCACCTACATCAACAAGATCTTTCCCAAGGAATACATACCATGTTTCTTCGAAACATACAGCACTCAGGTTGATGTAGACGGCCAGACTGTCACTCTGAACGTTGGACACACCGCTGGCAGCGCGGACTACGACCGTGTACGCCCCCTCCAGTACCCTCAAGTCAGTGTCATCATCATCTGCTTCTCCATTGCTAACCCAGCATCCTGTGAGAGTGTCAAGCTCAAATGGCTTCCGGAGGTTAAACACTATTGCCCCAATGTGCCGATTCTCCTCGTGGGAACTAAGAGGGACCTGCGTGATGATCGGGAGGTCCTGGAGAAACTGAAAGAGCAGAATCAGACCACAGTCACCCAGGAGCAGGGAACAACGATGGCAAAAGAAATAAAGGCTGTTAAATATCTGGAGTGTGCTTCAATCACCCAGGATGGACTGGATGAGGTGTTTGATGAGGCTGTGCGTGCCGTTCTCAGTCATTCAGTCACCAAAAAGAAACCCTGTGTACTCTTGTAAGCTGAGACTGTATATAAATATTGTATTTTGATGTCTTATGTTCGTGCTTGTAGGGCAGGCACAATATCAGATTTTCACCACACAATTATCGCAAGTATTCATGATAACTTATTATTATTGCAATGTCAATAGAAAATTTGAAAACTTTGTTTTGTTTTATTTGTGTCATGTACACTTACATGTGCCCAACCCTCATGGGTTTACAAGACACCATTACATTTACGTTGCAGTAGCAATCATATGTACATGTCATTTAACTACTCAGTCCAGAAACAGAATTCTACGCCTTCTATCTCAGGCCTGGCAAAGAAATTCAGCCACAAAAAAGGTTCCCTTTCTGAGACAAAACTCTAATTTTCCATGATCATCCAATCAAAAGAAATCAACATAGATAGAGGTCATCTTACTGAAATGTACAATCCTTATGTCTTCATATACAGGGCAGTAAAACAACAAGTGAACCTCATTCTCAGCTTCACCTAAATTACACAACAAAGAAATTCTGTCCTCCTTTAGGTTGAAATAAACCTTCAGGGCTAATGGTAACGTTCTAGAGCGCAACTGTGCACACAGAGATCTTTGTCTTTTGTTTAGATTGTACTTGACGTAGGGTTGCACACTGTAGCTATTCTTTAAGAGACAATACGTTCATAGTTTGGGTTTATACCATATTAACGGACCATTTTTCTCTAAACATGCAAAACACTCCACTCCTAATCTCCTATGTGATTGTGTATGGAATATCATGTATGTACTTAGGAAGCTTACAAGTGAATGCTACAGAAGTATCCAGCTTAATATAAAAATGTATCAGACCACATCATGTTATACTTAAATGTTTTATGAATCCTTTTTTGATTTGTGTTTTACATTTAGTTTGCTGATGTGTAAATATGTAATTCAATAAAATAAATAACATTTTTTGGCTATTTCAGTTTGCTCAAAGCTGTTCTCTTCTGTTGTTTTTACCTTGCCGCAGTAATAAAGTGAAAAATTCCAGTTTTGATTTATTTGTTCTGGAGCACTTTATTGGCTGTATGTTACAGGACAATAAAGATTTAAATTCAATTTGATGTAGCAGCAGAATTCAGCTGAGGGCAAAGTTAAATGTCGAGTAAATAAACAGTCATTAATAGTAGACAAGACCTGACTTTTATTTTGAAAGCCACCTCATAGCGGATGTAATTCAGGTTCTGCTTCCGGGGTTTACGTGTTGTTGTGTTGCGTTACGATCCCTGCTTTTAATATTGTTTCCACTTTCTTTTAAATATTTTTACCACTTAAGTTGGCTCAAAATTAATTAAACGACTTTCTTTCACAATAACAACGTGACGCATTTGCCGGAAGTTTAAAAAGGAAACGATAACGTACGGAGTTAGCTAATGTTGCTAACGTTAGCTACCCACGTAGCCGCTGACTTCACCTCCAGCTTGCAGGTACAGCTGTTACAAACACGCTTAGCTAGGGAACTGGCACTAGCTTAATTGTAGTTTTTAAACGCGTGTTTGGATTATGTTTGTTTGAAATTAATATTAATTAAACCGTGAACTCATAAATAGTTAGTTAATTTGAACAAATTGCCTTTCAGTGGAAATGCTGACCAAACTCTGTAACTTGGTAGACATGACATTGTGATCAATGTGCAGCCCTATTGCAAACAAGCTGGCAAAATGCCTTCAAAACTACCCCGGTATGTAATAAGATGACTGTACCATCAAAATAACATCTGGAAACTGCTGTGGCATAACATTTCAGATTCTTCAGGTTTAGGATTTTGATTGTATCATTCTTTTAAAATGCCAATTTGACTGTCCTTGTCCAGGCAAATAATTTCTTACATTTTGTGCAAATAATTTCTTACATTTTACATTTTCCTTTTTAACACAACAGTACTGGCTGTGACCAGTTTATGATCAAGACAGCAAGCAGTGATGTCACACAGCAGTGTTTGTGCAACATGATGATGCAATTGTTTACACACTGCTCCATCTGCAGAGGGTTGCACAGGTATTTTACAGTCTCTCTTACCTGAAGTGATGTTTTATTTCAGGATGTCTAAACTTGAACGTTTGAATGCTCGTGTGGCCAAGCTACTGTCCGAAGCGGTGCAGGAGGTTCTGGAGGTGGTGAAGGAGACGGTGTCAGAGTACCAGCAGAAAACTGCCAGAACACAGAGGGAGAACGAGAGTCTGAAGAGGAGGCTGCAGGAGCTTCAAGACAAGATCACAAGAGAGAGCGTAGGTGGGTTACAAGTGTTAGTTTCTTGATCCCTAAGTCATTGGAGATCACATTACCATCCCATACTGTTTGTTGTGAAGTGCTTTCACACTTGTAGTTTGGTTAATTTGTTACAGTCCACGGGGATAAAAGTGTTTATGGGTGCATTTTAGTTTTGGCCTTGTTCCTGTTCACACTGCCTGATCGACCAATCAAGAACATGACTGTCAGGAACTCGTTGATTGGACAATTGTCATCCTTAATCATTAGTGCACCATCAGGATCCATGTGGGGAAATCACTTTCCGATGTCTGACAAAAGTTTATGCAGCACTTTAATGCTCCTAATGTGTATATTCGTGTAATTTGGTGTGACTAAGAGCTAATGAAGACATAAGTGATCAAAGCATTATTGGTATTATTAGACTGCACATCAGGCGCATGTTATGAATAATCACTAACAGGTAGAGACAGCTTGAAAAGAAGCATTTAGTACAGTAATAACTCAGGGCTTATTACTGTGGGATCATTGTCACACATTCTTTAATGGACTTAATGAACTAACAAAGTACAAGCACAGCAGTTTTAACAACTTTTCACCTCTGAAGTGGTCTTGGTTATATGATACACAAAAGGGTTTAACTGACAGCTTTCCCCACAGCCCAAATGAGCCACACTAACCAAGCAAACAGACCTGAGTTTGTTTTTACAGAGCCAAACAGGTTAGGTGTGAAATCAGCCTTAGTTAAATTCTCACAGTTCTTTCTTTTGGTCTTGATTTTACAGCTGTTCCACCTACAAACAGTCCATTACCTGAAGAAAAAGAAGACCCACAGAATCAAGAGCGGGATCTGGGGCTCGCTTCGAGGCAGGACTCAGACCTCTCTCTCGCAGAGCAAATACCAATAAGCAGTCTCAAACTTGACCATGACTTGAAGCAGGAGTTGAAACAACAGGTGAGCTTCAGTGACGCTGGATCACAAGCTGAGTGCAACTTGACACAAACCACAGAGCATTGCAAAGCACAACCCGAGGAGGTGACACACATTATCGAGGAGATAATGACAGTCCACACATCACACAGTGCAGACAGCAACGTCAGTGCTGTCTCGTCCAATAACGCGTGCACCTCTCACTCCAGCACCTCTCTTGGGGTCAACCTGGCCGGTATCAAAACAGAGTTAGAACTATCAGACTGCACGACATCAGAAGCACCATCTCTTCAGGAACAGTACAGCGGATGTGTGGATTTAAGCTGCAACTCTTCTCGTCAGAACTCTGCTGAGACACAGAGGTCACAAGTCAGTGCTGAACCTCACGGACGCGTCTTTATCCACTCAAATCATCCCGTACCTCGGAGACACGGCTTTGCAAAAAACAACAGGGCTGCGTTTGATGGGAGAAAAAACAGGATGGAGCACTTCAGGAGAGATGACTCACACTTGTGCGTTGTGTGCGGAAAGACGTTCAGCAGGGTCGGGAACTTGAGAATCCACCAGCGTTGTCACACGGGAGAGAAGCCGTACGGCTGCATACAGTGTGGGAGGCGTTTTAGTCAGGCGGGAGACCTGAAGAAACACAAGAGGGTCCACACGGGGGAGAAACCGTACTACTGCAACCAGTGTGGAAAGAGTTTCAGTCGCGGGGAGAATCTGAAAAGACATCAGAAGATCCACATTGGAGAAATTTTACAATTACAGCAAGTGTGGAGGGAGCAGCAGCAATGATTAATGATTCATGTACAAGACTGACTGCAAATCAGTGAAATCAGCACATTTACTCTGTGAGGAATCTGTGAAGGATCATGTTTGATCTGTGCCCTTAAGAAACAGTTGCAGGACACTTTAATTAATAGCTTGAGACTTTATGAAAAGGCTTGTCTTTTATAACTTATTGGTAATTGTTACAAGGAGTTACTTCCTGTTCTGGTATGTAGCCAGTTGTCTGCTAGTTACACTACTTTTTTTGTCCTTCTGATCACAATGAAACACAGTTATAGAAGGTAAACACCTAACCAAAGAGGCTAAAGCTTTGCAGATGGAGACACACTAATGTAAAGACACACTATCAGTATGTAACGATAAATCAAACAAATAGAGTAATACAAAATAAAAGAATACAATAACCAATGACAACACAAGATAAAACAATCAGATGAGACATATATAAAATGAACAGTGTGCTGAAATTAATAATTAAAGGGTTTTTTTGAACAGATAAGTTTTAAGAAGTAATTTAAAAGATGTCATTGATTCAGCGAGCCTCAGATCCTCAGGCAGGGAGTTCCAGAGCAGAGGGGCCGTGACTACAAAAGCCCGGTCACCTTTAGCTCTGAGCCGGGACTGAGGAACAGCCAACAGAGCCCGTGTTTCAGCAATGTAGCTTGGGGCTAAGCCATGAAGTGCTTTAAAAGTGATCAGTAAAATCTTAAAATCGACTCTAGAACTGACTTGTAACCAGTGAAGAGAGGCTAAACAGGGCTGATATGGTCGTGTTATTTAGTTTTAGTTAAAAGCCGAGCAGCTGCACTTTGCACTAGCTGAAGCTGTGAGATGGCTGCTTGGCTCAGCCCTGAATACAGTGAGTTATAGTAATCTAACTGTGAAGAAATTAAAGCATGGATGACCTTCTAAAATCATGTTTAGAGAGAAAGGACCAGATTTTGGAAATGCTTCTTAATTGGAAGAAAGGACTGGACAGCACTTGAGAGGTCACTGTCAAATATCATACCAAGGTTTTATGATTGATATCTGTTAGGGCTGGGCAATATGGAGAAAATATAGAGATATAGAATAGATATTTCTGACTAACTGCAACAATATTGTAGGGTTGACTATTTGTCAACTTTCACAAAATATTCACACAATTAGATTTTTGTTAAATAATCAGCAGTAATGTGGATGTAATGACTAAATGGGTAAAGGCAAACAAAAGAAAAATAAGAGAATACAACACTTAAGATATTACAATATCCAAAATCTAAAATGATACACGGTATCTACTCTCATATCACATTTTCAATATAATATCAATGTATTGCCCAGCCCTAATATCTGTCAGATATTGTTTTTATCTAAGAACATTTGTTCAGTTGTGGAATATTACCTCATGAAACTGTTAAATTAGCAGCAGAAAAAAACAAAAAAGAAAAGAAAAAAGAAGAAATATACTTCAAACGTTCCTACAGAGCTATCGTATATTTATACAGTTTTTTAAATTACCATTATTTTGGCGGATTCTACCCATTTTACCCATTAATGCATCAAAAAAATGCACCTTTGCATTATTAGGCACCTTCAGTTGTCAAAATAATTTTATTAGAAAGTACAACATTATCAGTGATGTGTCACATAATGTAGAGGGGAAATGCACACACTGATATTTGCTTAAGAAAAACAAAAAACAAAATTGGTGCATCTCGCCCCTATTCTGTTTTCTAAAATATAAAATTCAGAATTAAAAAAAAAAAAAAAATTACTAAGAATTATGAGTAGAGTGTTTTTCATGGTGTTTGGAGCACAGCCATTCCATTTAATTTTCAATTTTATTTATAAAGCCCAATACCACAAATCACAGTTTGCCTCAGGGGGCTTTACAACATACATCCCTCTGTCCTTTGGACCCTCACAGTGGGTAAGGAAAAACTTTTAACAGGGAAAAAAAAAATGGTTGAAACCTCAGGAAGAGCAGCTGAGGAGGGATTTCTCTGCTAGGACGGACAGATGTGCAATAGATGTCATACAGAACAGATCAACATGATTAATTTGCAGTAATCCATATGACACAATGAGACATAAAGAGAGCCAGAGAGAGATGCAGGGCAGACAGTAATGACAGTAGCTAGGATAACACTGATTTGAAGTGATTTTAGTTTGCCACTGTGTGAGCGAGTGTTGGCCAGAGCGGCTCCACGTCGTCGACAGCAAGGCTTGAAGTACCCCATATCCAAGGGCTTGATAACTAAACTAAACCTGGATATCTGCCGCCAAATCAATCTGAAAGAAAACGCGGCAATATCTTTGAACAGCACATATTGATAGCATCAGAAATAAGTGAATGTGATGTGAGTGATGCAGATATCAGGAACCAAACCTTTGCGGCTGCATTCATCGTCGTTTCCATGGATTCAGTGATTAAACAAGGCTGCACAGACACTCTGAAAATTAAATTATGTCATTTTTTCAACTCATTTTTTGTTCTTATTCATGAAAGACACTAAAAATATGGGGTTACAGTAATATAATTTATTCAACATGTTAAGAGAAAATAATCTAAGCAAAGGCAGCATTTGTTTGTTTACTTTGTCTTTAGGCAGAGACCTTACATCACGGGACACTACATTAACTAGCTACAGTCTCCTGGCATACACAGTCAGAATGTAACACACGTGTTTACAGTTGGATTTTAAAACCATTAATTTATTTTTAATTTTAATAAACATCTGGTTATTTGTACTCAGATGCCAAATACGGGCTGAAAAATCCACCAAGAATCCTGGAAATTTGAGTCTGGAAAGGTCTGGAGAGTTGAATGTAAAATGTGTAGGAACGCTGTGTGTAGTTAAAGACCTGCTTCAGCTGTGTACAGAATGAGTTCTCTTATGTTTCATAAGTAAATGCTGAAGACTATGATTGAAACTCCTTTTAATCTGGACAGCATGATTGTCATTAAAATTGCCTGATGTTCCAGACCGATTGAAGCTTGCTGTATGCTGGATGTATTTATTGCAGATTTATTTAGTTATTTAGGAGAAAAGCCAGGAAAATAGAGTTTGTACAGCAGAACAATAAATTAATTTATTACCACCACAAACGGCTCAGTGAGTGTCCATTCCTCTGAAGACTCGTTGAATAAGTAGTAACAGACAAACATCACCTGTGGATGTGTGTCAGTTTCGGCTAATATAAGGCGAGTGTGTGAGAAATTATCACATGTTCTCACCTGACTTTACACACGAGATGTTTGGGATTTTCTCAAAACAACCAATACACACCACTGACTCACACACACAGCCAAACACTGCATGTCAACATCATTTTCCTGTGACTGTGGTTCACATGGTAGCATCTGATGAAACCACACTTCCCTGTATAAGTTACATTTCAGGCGACAGAGCTTCTCTACAGCCGCACCGACCTCTCCCGTTTCAAATCACTCATCAAAACTCATCTTTTCAAAACAGCTTTTAATGTGTGAATTATGTGTGAATTCTATTTTACGATTATTGCAAACTAATGCTAAGTCAGTTCCATGAAAAGCGCTCTATAAATAAGAGATAATATTCAGTATAGTATGTCCAGGTTGTTCTACCCCCCAGCAGCTGTAGCCAATCACAAATGCGCATCAACCTGTCAGGGGGCAAAAACCTAGTGGCCACCATGTACTGTGTGTTGTGTATGTACTGTGTCATTAAGTACAGTATACACAACAGAGAACACAGCAGCTACATCATATGACCAGGGGGCCAGAGACCTACCAGTGCTATGAAAATTTGCTTTACTAACTCTTGTAGAGTTGATCAAATGTCATCATTCATGATTAATATTGTCCTATTTTTCCACAACCTTTACTTTGTCACAAGAAAAACTTGTGTCTTTTTATTTTTAGACATTTATTTAAATTTGAATAAATGAAAGGGCCCCTATGTGAGTTACACAATTACCTAATGATGCAGGACTTGCTTTAGTTGAACTTTACTGCTGCAATTTCCAAAACAGATTTGTAATACATAATGAACTAAACCAACTGATACAGGCACTGACAGTATGAGGGCCACAGAGGTCAGGTCCACTTTGCCCGGCTGGTAATACAGAAAAAATGTTATTTTCTAACTCAAAACAACTTGAACATCGACAAGTGTCATCTGAAAGTGTTTGTGTAAGAACACATACATTATTTTATTTTTTAAACTTTGTTTATTAGGTTTTGCATGAACATGTCATCAGAAGGTAGCTGTATACACTCATCGGCCACTTTATTAGGTACACCTGTTCAACTGCTTGTTAATGCAAAGAGTTAATCAGCCAATCACACATCTATACATACATGTGTACATATCTACATATACGGATAAATAAAAGCACACATGTACAATGTAAGGACAGTTCCAGCAGAGCCCTGGACTAAAAGACATCTGATATTTAAAGTGGACAATGGAATGAATAACCAGTTAAATAAATATGAATATGAATAGAAGTGTAATCTAACAATGTATTAGAGAGACGGAGGTGACAGTGTCCAGTATAAAGTGTAGTGTTTGTCATTGATGCTGCTCTGTTCTGTTCCCAGGGGTCTTTGCTGCTTCTCTCCCTGCCTTAGGCTTTCCATGTAGGCGCATGGAAGGGCAGGAATGTTTGCTCTCTCCGCTCTATGCTTTCCATGTAGGCAGGCAGAGGGGCAGACAGGTGTGCTGTCTCTGCCTTAAGCTTACGCTGCGTTCCATTTACCTCGGAAGTCGGAAGTCGGAGCTGGGAATGACGTCACAGCCGAGTTATCAGCGTTCCAGTTACAAAGTTGGAAAAAAGTTGCCAAACGGGAAGAAGAAGTCGGAAAACAAGATGGAAACGTCTATGAGAGCTATTCTCGCACTTGCCTTGTCTGAATATTAGTGCGACAAACACTAGTCAGAAGTGCTGAGAAACAGAATATTACAGGAGCTTCTACTTAAATGTTTACACCCGGGGCAGCCATCTTCGATTGTCAACTCAGGGGTGGTGAGGATTCTCCGACTTTAGGGAGCGTTCCAGTTGAAATTTCCCACTCGGAACTCAGAAATCCTGACTTCCCAGTACAACTGGAACACACCATTAGGCGAGTGGAAAAGGTGCTCTGTGTAGGCCCAAGGAAAAGCAGAGAGGCCCCAGAACTGAGCCATACTGCTAATATAATACTGCAAATGGAAGTTTTCTTTGACTCAAGTGGTCCTGACTGAACTATATTTATTTTATACAAAGACATAAAAGGCTGCCATGTTGTTAAATCCCAAAACTAAAACAATACAACCATAAACATAAAAAAGTGATTTAAAAAAAAAAAAAAGACATCACTTGGCTAAATATACATGCTTTAAGATACTTTTTGTAATAAAATAATTGGCTTTTACATGAATTAATTACATCAATAATTCAGCTAACCCACACCTTAAGTTTTCTGTCACCTTACTCTATGCCTTAGCTTTTTTTTCTCTAAAATTATTGTATTTAATCAGTTTACAATGATACAAATAAAGTTACAATTTCAATTTAAACAGAAGCATATGTAAATATCTACATGGAGGACAAACATATTTTGAAATTAAATATACACCAAACATACCAGGGGTCGAAACTGCAGTGAAAACACGACAGTGGGCAGTTTGTTGTTTACACAGTGGGGCTGTGGTGTTGACGTGGAGCCGCCCTCAGCTCACCTACCAGGAAGAGATTGACACACACCCACAGGAGGAAACACGGCTATTACACACACTTCTTCTGAAAGGTGAGTAAACAGCAACCATGTGGAAGGGAGAAGTTGTCTGCGCTCTCAGTTTCTCAACTTAAAGTAGAACATAAGACAAAAGGAAACTGAAATTAATGACTCAGTAGTTACTGTCGCACAGAGACAGCCGGCTGGTTAAAGTCGTTACTGCCGTAAAAACACTTGGCGAGTTATTAATGGCGGTCAGCCTGGCTGCGCTCCAGATACATATAACCGACATAACGCGGCCTGACTGCCTGTTTTTAAAAGGATTCAATAAGGCATGTGGAGCATTTCCTGGTTTCAACACGCAAAGGCGCGTAAACACAAGCTCGTGAACATTAGACATCTATGAACATAAAGCAGTAGTGTGATAAATGGGGAAGTAGACTCAATAATGTGTGTGTGTGTTGCAGGTTCAGTCTGAGCAGCCTGTGATGTTGAAATGAAGATTGATGAGAAAGTTGTCACCTATTTTGAATCTTGCACCTCACCAGTGGACAAAGAAGGATATCTCTACAAGAAGGTAGGACATGGTTGTAATAAAACAGAATCTGTATTTTAAAGGAGGGTGAGAGAAAGTAAACCTTTGTTTGCCTTGTAAATAATTAACACAGGTCAATTGAGGTGATTAAATCACACCCAACAGTAAACACTTTGTCTGTAATATCTGAAACATTATCTTTATAAAGGAATACTTCACTAACAACATGACTGCTGTAAACTGTGATCAATAGCCCAGGCTGTTATTTGTTTAAATCACTGAACTCAACAGGCCTTTATTTGGGACAGGCCTTTAATTTCTTCTACAAAAATTGTTTATTTAAACCAGTATGAATATTACTTGATTATTAGGCCTCAGATAATATATCAATCATAAATCATTCATTTGACAGAGAGCTCAGAGTTACAGCACTCGAGGATAACGGCACCCAGCATACTGACATAACACCACTTTATTCTGTTAAAACAATACTCACAACTTGGATTAATTTTTATGAAAAACTCTTTTGAGTCTTTTGATCTGAGGACCCTTACAGACTAAAGGGCTATGAATAACTCACAGGGTAATCGAGGAATGGACACATAGTTTGAGGTAGCCAACAACCCAGGTTTATACAACTGAGGAACAATAAAAAATTAACTGCTTGGCAACCAGAGCAGGTGTTTTACGGTATTTGTAAATCAATTATTTATGCTCTGTTAATTACTAAAACTTTGTTATTCTGGCCTCTGCTGATTTAGTGATTGTTTCAGAACCTCATTTAACAACAGCAAAACTTTATCAAAGCGTCCTTTTATAAACTCTCACACAACTCTACTACCCACACACATGCCCTTCACACGCCTAGGGGGCCAAAGTATACGAGGGTCCCCTGACTTTCACCTGCAAAATGTCGCTCAAATTATCTAACTTTTATTTAAACAGGGAAGGCCATTGAGAGCAAGCTCTCTTTTACGAGGACACCTTACAGTACTTTTAAAACAGAAGCCCATAACAGTTACACAATATGTCAACAAATTGTAAAACAATAACAATAAAATGAACAGATACCGCCTAGGAAGAGACTCAAAATGATCCCAAATGAAGAAACATAAAATGACCTCAAATAGACACAAAATGACTACAAAGAGACACAAAATGACTACAAAGAGACACAAATGACTACAAATAGACACAAATGACTACAAAAATGGCTACAAAGAGACACAAATGACTACAAAAATGACTACAAAGAGACACAAATGACTACAAATAGACACAAAATGACTACAAAGAGACACAAAATAACTACAAAGAGACACAAATGACTACAAAAATGGCTACAAAGAGACACAAATGACTACAAAAATGACTACAAAGAGACACAAATGACTACAAATAGACACAAAATGACTACAAAGAGACACAAATGACTACAAATAGACAAAATGACTACAAAAATGGCTACAAAGAGACACAAATGACTACAAATGGACACAAAATGACTACAAAGAGACACAAAATGACTACAAAGACACACAAAATGACCTCAAATAGACACAAAATAACTACAAAAATGGCTACAAAGAGACACAAATGACTACAAATGGACACAAAATGACTTCAAAAGAGACACAAATGACTACAAAGAGACACAAAATGACTACAAAAATGACTACAAAGAGACACAAATGACTACAAATGGACACAAAATGACTACAAAGAGACACAAAATGACTACAAAGACACACAAAATGACCTCAAATAGACACAAAATAACTACAAAAATGGCTACAAAGAGACACAAATGACTACAAATGGACACAAAATGACTCAAATAGACACAAAATGACTACAAAGACACACAAAATGACTACAAATAGACACAAAATGACTACAAAAATGGCTACAAAGAGACACAAATGACTACAAATGGACACAAAATGACTACAAAAATGGCTACAAAGAGACACAAATGACTACAAATGGACACAAAATGACTCAAAGAGACACAAAATGACCTCAAATAGACACAAAATAACTACAAAGAGACACAAAATGACTACAAATAGACACAAAATGACTACAAAAATGGCTACAAAGAGACACAAAATGACCACAAAGACACACAAAATGACCTCAAATAGACACAAAATAACTACAAAGAGACACAAAATGACTACAAATAGACACAAAATGACTACAAAAATGGCTACAAAGAGACACAAATGACTACAAATGGACACAAAATGACTCAAAGAGACACAAAATGACTACAAATAGACACAAAATGACTACAAAAATGGCTACAAAGAGACACAAATGACTACAAATGGACACAAAATGACTCAAAGAGACACAAAATGACCTCAAATAGACACAAAATAACTACAAAGAGACACAAAATGACTACAAATAGACACAAAATGACTACAAAAATGGCTACAAAGAGACACAAAATGACCACAAAGACACACAAAATGACCCCAAATAGACACAGAATTACTACAAAATGACACAAATGACTACAAAATGACACAAATGACTACAAAGAAACACAAAATGACCTCAAATAGACACAAAATGACCACAAAAACACACAAAATCACGTCAAATAGACACAAAATGACTACAAAAAGACAATGAAGAGACACAAAAAGACCTCACACAAAACTACCACAAAAAGATACATAAAGACACAAAGAGACACAAGCATCAACACCAAAAAGAGGCAAAACTACCACAAAGTCTGTGTTTTGCGTCTCTGTAGGAGGAGTGATGGGGCTTTTTGCATATCAGGGCCCAGGGGCCTAATGTCTCATAACCCACCCACTGTTGTACTATAAAAACATAATTATTGAGTCTGGCTTTGAAGAGAACAAAGATGAGTTTCACTTTCAGTTCAGTTTTAATTGTAAGGTTTCAGCCAAATGCATGTGTTTGGGAAGTACTGAATGTACAGCTGGATAAATTCGACCTGGATTATACTGCAGGAGTTGTGTGTGAATGTGTAAACTGATGTTTTACATTGAGGTGTTTAAGAAAAACAAAGTTTTCTTCATGAATTCATGATAACACAAATATATATTAATATCCAAATGGTTATTTTGTGAGTGAAGTATTCCTTAAACTATTTGTTGGCACCTTTTAGAGCAAAGTTTCTACTAAGTACTTAACACAGAATTTAAAAAACATTGTAGTGCTAGAATTAAATATAAGGAAAATAAAAGCAGTAAAATATAGTAAATGGCTTGATCACTTTAAACATCTGGAAGGCTGTCAGTCCACACAGTTTTCAAATATATATAATAGTCTGAATTTCCAAGCACATAGAAACAAAAACAATAAAATTCAACTTCATGTTTTTGTGAGTTTCATCAAACACTGTAACATCTAACCTCCCAGTAGACCACTTATTTCCTCAAACTGTTGTGTAAGAAATTGGGTAAATGAGATATTATGTAAGTGAGTCAGTAAACCGCAGATGGCACAATTGTCACACAGGGCGAGAGAAACACTTCCTATCAGAAGCGCTGGTGTGTGCTGAAGGGGAACCTCCTCTTCTACAAGGACCGTCCGGCCGACCGGGACGTGGTAGGAGTGATTGTTCTGGAGGGCTGCACCGTCCAGCTGTGCGAGTCCGAGGAGCAGTTCGCCTTCTCGCTGGTGTGGAGCGAGCCGGGACTGCGAACGTACAAGTTTGCAGCTGAGGACCAGGCCAGTCAGGAGAGCTGGATCAAAGCCCTGCTGTCTGCCAACCACAGCTACATGTCCCTGCTGGTGATGGACCTGGAGAAGAAGTACAGAGGTGAGAGACGGAGAGGCTGGGTGTCTGTTTTTATCTGTGGGTGACAGAAAGAGCTGTCTTTGTTCTAGAGAGCAGCTGTGTGAGGCGCCACTGTTTACAGCCTCCTCATCAGACACCATGTACACCGTGGTACATGGTATGCAGACAGCATAACCTCATAACATCCAGCTGTGAACACAAAGTTTGAAATCATTTAAATTTTGAAACTCCATCAAAGAGGTCTCAATATAACTGTATTAGTTTGTGACGGTGTAGTTGTGTTTGATTGCAGCACACACAAGTATAAATGTTATAAATGAACTCCTCTGATGATGAGTTAACATCTGAACGTGATAAAGCTTAGTCTTACTGCAAGGTTTTTTATAAATTATGTTAATTAATGGCTTTAACTGGTTAAGTTTACAGTGGAAATAGACACGTTATTTGCTTTAACTTATCATTATGAAGTATATGTTGATTGTACAGTGTGATGGCTATACTGTAATGACAACATCAGTGTTTAGACTGGTTCCCTAAATGCTTTGTTTGCCACCGGGTATGATCTCTCAGGAAAATAAAGGCTCAATTTACAGAACAAAGGAAGTGTGTCAACCATTGCGCAACCAAAACAGGAAGAGGATAGCGCTTTTGTTTCCCCCTGGTAGCTATCAGTGGCTATCTCCAGTTACCAAAGAGTATCAATAGCTCCCTTTTCCACCAACATTCCCAAGAACTTTTATTACCAGGAACTTATTTACCTGGGTAAAAGAATTCCTGGTAATCTGTGTGGTTTGCACCGCACACCAAAGTTCTGGAAAATTTATTCAAATCAGGCTGATGACGTATGGGACGTATGGACCCACTGCGACTCTTGTGGTCCTTCAGCTTCGTATAATCTTGCTTAAGTTTCTTCAACTTTTCACGAACTTGTTTCGGCGTGTGCCCTATATTTAGCTCCGCCAGCTTGTCGGCTATTCTTCCATAGACTCAGTCATTTCGAGTCGCCGACTCAAAGTCCCGCTGAATTTCTTTCTTGGCAAAAACGCTCAAAAGAGTCTGGACCTCGTTGTCCGTCCACTTCTCGTAGCTTCTCTTCTTTTGCTCCATTTTCCAAATGATCAAAACACAAACGAAGTGAAGCTTGTAGAAATGAAATAAAGTTTGCAGACACACTGGCACGGAAGTGTGGAATGCTGCAAGTGTGTGCTCCACCAATCAGCGTTCTTCAGCACACAGCCCCGCCCCTCAAGAATCCAGGGGAATCTGAAAAGTCCTACCCCACAACTAGGTACTTTTCCAGGGAAAGTTGGGGGTTGAGGGAAAGTTTTTTTCCCCGGGTCATTTCGATGGAAATGCGCAGAGGTTTTTCAAAATCCCGGGTAAATGAAAACAGTTCCTGCGGTGGAAAAGCCCTACAGAACAGACCGGAAAAGCGGTCTGTTCTGCAGGGCTGCCCCCTGAAAGTTGAAGGTTTGAATCATCAGTCGTAGATCCATCAGTTGACTGAGATTCTTCAAGATGAGCAGTTGTGTTTGTTTTTTTGTCAGTCATGCAGTTTAGCCTTCTTCTGAGGATGTTTCGGTCTCCAGATTTAGTTTCAAAGTGAGCCCTCCTCGCTCTCAAACTGCGCTCCGGTGCACAAATTTGCGAATCCTATGATAGCAAAAGAACAAATATATCAAATATACGCAATGAACAGCCAAATCTGATTCGACTGACGTAATTCTGAGTTAAATGCAGCCCTGGTGTCCTGTGTTGTTGGTAATTGCTAGGCTGTAACGAACGCAGGAAGCAACCTTTTTGTCTTTGCGACAGCGGCTCCAACAATAATACCACTTTGAAATGCTACAGGGGAAACTGTTGGAAATTTGTCTGTTTCCACCTAATTATATGATGGAGATCTTAACAAATAATTATCAGTTGTCCACCTTTCTTGAAACAGTCTTTGGCCCCAGCTCAACCATACTTATAGGTCTAGAAAGAGACATTTAGCGCCAAGTGTGCTGTGTAAGTCAAGAGTGATGTTTGTCAAAGCTGAAGGGTTGATGTCGACAGACATATTTAGCAAGCAGGACAGTCAGGCCAGTTTTTATTTTGTAATTTTCCAGCTCTTGCTGGAAAATAAAATGTCTGCTCGGGGGAACATCAAATTGGGTGAGCTGGGCAGTGTAACGTAAGCACCTCTAGCCTCTCTGTTAATGTAACTGCAGCTGTAGGTTATTTATGCACGTCTCTGTTTGTCTTTTCTCAGATGCATTAGGTGAGTTCTCCAGCGAACCAGCAAACCCTTTCGTGATGCCAAATTTCAACACAGCAGAAGCGGGACATCCTGCAGCCTATCAGAGCTCCAGGTCTTCAACTCTGCCTACATATCCAGGCGCAGATGTGGGAGCAGGACCCAGCCTGAGCTCCACTCAGACGCTTCAAGCTCCGACCGTTTCGTCCAAATCGTCCAGTAAAAGATCGCCCAAACTCTGGCCCAAGAGGAGCGCTAACGTGGTGCCTGTCAACACTCCTGCTCCGCCTCTGATGGAGTGGTCAGCGGTCTGTTTAAGCACCAAGGAGGAATTCACTCAGCTGCACGAAGATTTTGGAAAAGAGGTGAAGGAACTGATTGCTGATTGGTCGAAGAGGGGACGAGGTGACGCTGTTGTACAGGAAGAAAACTTGATAGATTTTGGATAATAACTGTTAAGTTTACGCAGCGTCTACACCCTGATTTCAGTACATGCAGTTTCATTGCAAAGCTGTTATGTAAATAAGAATTACAACAATTACTGTTGAGATATATTTGTATATATTTGTTGTGTAAGAGCGAATTGTTTCTTTTTTACTCATTATACCATCGAGCCAATAAATTATCTCATCCTGTAATGATCTTAATTTCTTATTACAGTGAAGAGATTTCTTCACTTTAAGATTAAAAACATGCCACACGCCATATTTTTTTAAAGACACTAACACCAGCTGTGAACGTGGCCTCTATCTAACTGATCTTAATGTACTCTACCAAGTGCACACAGTGTACGTAGAGCTACATCATCAGTCAGGCTGTGTGTTGTTAAAGTTTGGGATAATACCTGACAAGTTTTACATTCAATGATGGCAGAAATGGAAAAAGGAAATAAATAATGAAATAGTTACATGATACTCAGGCTGTGTTTTGACTTGCATATTTACATACTTGGATGTAGTTTTAACCTCCTGAGACCCTGTGTCCTCATACGAGTACATTACAGTTTGGGTTTCCTGCACCTTATGCTTAATTCTACTTAACTCAGACCTGTGGTCCCTGTTTGTGGACACTTTTTGTCCCATCTAGTGGTAGTAAGCGCACAATAAACTAATCCATGTAAAAACAAGATGGCAGCCATCTCTGCCAAGTCAGTCTGCAGCACCCCCGACACAAAAGTGGACAAAATCCAAAACCTGATCACATTTTATGGTTGAAACTTGTTTATTTATGATAAACGACGTTTGTAGTTTTCTATGGCAACAAATTTGACCAATTTTAGCAACAGTAACAAGCTAAGACACTGTTAATAAGGAAGTACTCATCCAAGGACACTGGGACTTAATCATCATCTTGTTTGAGGATGCTTGGACCAATAAGTTGTGACAGACTGTCTCTATAGACAAAAGGACACTCTTTGTATGGAGTATGAAACAAAGACAATTCATCCAGAGTTACAAAACAAACAAATCACGAGTTTTCTTGTGATCCTCCTGTTTTTTCTAAAACTACTTCCTGTTCTAACACAATGTTTAGTTATAGTACCAGGTACTGATCCTAAACAGCTCAGAGATATTAAAAATGTGCACCAAACAGAAGCTGAGGTCTCAGGAGGTGAACTGCAAACACTGTAAATTCAAACATGCAGTTTTAAATTCATGACCGTAAAATCACACATGCAGTTCTCAGTCATTCTGCTATTTTCATTGTTAAGTACTCTTGTTAATGGTGACTTTCGTGATTATTTTTGCGCCTTCTCTCAGTTGCCAATGAGCTGTGATCTGTTCGTGGTCAGTCAATGTGATGAATCTCCCGCTGTGCAGAGGATTGTGGGTCAGAACAGCCAGAAAAAGCATGCTGGCTTGCATACTGCAAAATGCAGTAGAATATCCTGGTATTTTTGGCATGCTGCATTTGACATATTTGTATTAGGACATACTAAATCTTATTCTGGCATTCAACCACAAATTCGCAAACCTGGAGGGAAATCTGATTTGTTGCTTCAATACACCAAAACTAAAAAGTAGGTGTCTTCACAGTTGCCAGAAATGTACAGGTCTTTTGATGTAGACCACTCTCATGTTTTTTGGAAATGTCAGAAAATAACTGTATTTTGTGAAATGGTATGTCAACAGCTTGAGCACTTACTTGGATATGAGGTTCCTAACAGCTGTTTGGAGCTTCATTTATGTACTTTTTCTGAAGAAAATGTTATTGCTAGTGATAGATATTTGATACAAATATTGCTAGTTGCAAGCAAGAAAGCTATTACTGGGAACTGGGGTAAAGAGACACCACCAACAATTGTGGAAGAAATCATTTTAATGGAGAAATTGACACACACATACCGAGACTGCAGGAAGCACAGCTAGAAAGAAGATGGGAAAAATTGACTCTATACAAGACTCAAAAAGACAGCATGCGACTGGAATGATCATCAATAGATGCGCTAATCCTTAGGGCTGTAAAATGTGTATTTACCCAGCAGTTTTTGTTATGTTAGCTCTTATTATTTTTCAGCTATTTTATTATTTTATTATGCTGTTGTATCTGACGTGTCAGCGTCACAATAAATTGTTTTAATAAAGATCTAAGTGAAATGCACCATATATTGTTTAATACCTGGGCTTTAATTTAGAAGTGCAAGCAAAGACCTGTCTGTTCACACTGTGCAGTTACCAGAAATTAACGCACACCTGCCAGCCAGTCAGAGCTGAAAAATGTTTTGTGGCCATAGTATGCCATGTCTTGTTAAAGTTAGGCTGATCTGGTATTTGAGCTTTTGTACAGGTACCAAAATTATACTTTTTTCTGAAGCCTTCAACACATGAAGCCATGCTTCTTTGCAATCTTGTGTGCATGTGCCAACCATGATGCAGCCCATTGCAGTTGCTCCTGCTTGTTTTTATTTTCCTAATTCATTTTTTTATTTCAATGTCAGCATTCAATACAAGCGATACAGTTTTTACATAGCTCACATAGTACATAATACCTTGATCATTGTACGAAGTTTTTAGCTGCCATAACATCTATCCAGGTTTAAGACAACTCATACAGTACCCATATTTTTTTTATGTTCATATATATATATATATATATATGTACTTCTTATTTTCATACTTCTTATTTCTACTTTCTTATAATTCTCTCTGCTATACATCAGAGTGACTGTAACGTATCACAATTTCTCCCCCAGGGATCAATAAATGTATTTGTGATTCTGAAAAGCTGTGTTCTTCATTTAAACAGAGATTAAATTGTCAACAAATAAGCACAATAATGCGACATTTGATGCCAGCCGTCTTGCTTCACAAGCACTTCCTATTGGTATCAGTCTGAGGTTTGATACCAAGCCCTGTTATTCAGTAATCAAATCTTATTGATCACATAGTAACCCAGTTTGTCAGTAAACCAGTGAGTTAAAGATTTAAACCACTTCCTTTACTTCAAAGCAGGACAGTGACTGAGGGTAAAAAAAGGACCAGCAGTTGTATGGGGGGGCAAGAAGGGCGAAGTCTGTTGAATTTTAGAAGAGAGTCAAAATGGCTGACAAAGAGAACGGTGGGGGCTGGCAGCGCTATTTCAGTCCCTACAGCTGTCTTGTTTTTATGGTCTTTGACAGAGCTTGGTCTCTTTCTCCCTCTGTCACCTTCAAGCACATACTTGAAGTGTCTGCTCTGCTGCTCGCGCCCGTCTTCACAGAGGGTTGAACTTTTGCCTCTCTGCAAATAACTGATCTTAAATAATCAGTGGCAGCATCTTGGATCAGATAAAATATATAAACACCCAGAATATGTCAAATAAAAGACATATTAGGCCTATAAATAAATGTAGTATTGGTCCACACTGGCGCAGGGTCCCGATACATACCTTAGCTGTACAGTGGCGTGATTGATGGCAGCCTATGGAGCTCATATATGGAGTTTAGTGGGTGGGCCTCTGTCCTCCTGTTATACAGCAACTATACTGGGAACCTCAAGAAGCGACCCAAATTAGTGCACCCATGGTGGGAAAGCTGCTTATTTAGGCCAGTCCTCATTTGCTGTTTCCCATCACGGATGCCACCTATTGTCACAGAAACAGGCCTTCCTGTTATAGAGAGATTAATATTTGATATTTGCTTCTCTGGCTTGTGCTATGAAACATAACTTCCTATATCTAAACTTTTTTTTCTATCTGTGTGAGCCATTTTGCACGTCTCCCAGCGCACCAAGCCACAAGGCTACATGAAAAACTAACCAGCTGGCTTTCTTTAGGAGTTTTTTTTCTTTTCCTTTTTTAAAACAAACACAGTTTGAAAGTCAGACAAACAGCACTTCCATGCCGCATTTCCTGCCACCTGTGTCGGTATCACAGGACTGTTTACATTTCTAATTACTGCAAGGTCAGTGTGTATAGCGGCCTAGTAGTCGCGTGTCATTGCTGGATCCAGACCAGCGTCCATCAGCCAACTGTTTTCAAGTTTCATGACTGTTTATAAACCCCGCTGGCCACTACTGATCTAGTAGTGGGCTCAAACCATCATCTAGACAGGTGATGACTTCAGGATATGTTATCCACGATTACATGTTGGCACCCTGAGCAGCTCGCGGCTGTTAATTACTGTTAATCCTGTACGCGTGTATTAAGGGAGTGAAGCAGCAGCAGCAGCGTGCCATCACATGCTGGGTCTATCCGCTCACTGTGGATATAAAAGAAGCCAAAATAACCACAACAAAGACTCTCAGTGTCTCAAGAAGAAGAAGAAGAGGAAGAAGAAAGGAGCAAATCAGTTGTCCCTCAGCATGTCCCGTCTTGTCAGTTTGTCCATATTAGTCCACAGATGACACCAAAGTCAGGCATGTGTGTTGGCATTGAATTCACCTCATTCCAAGACTCCTGGAGCCTATTTTGGAGCATCTGTAAGCTGATCCGTCCCGCCACCTCTTTGCTCCTCCCTGTTTCTCTTACTTTCCCTCAGCTCTGTTTTCCAGCCAAACCTGATGGTGTGGCTAAAGTTAGCCCCCCGTGGGCTAGTATATAAGACCCCTAGGGTCCGATGCTTACATGTCAGTCACATCGGCTTGGCGTAGGCTTCTCTTCTTGACCACCAACAACCCCAGAAACTTGAGAGATGGTGAGTGTGGCCATGTTGTTTGGAAGAGCAGTCTCTAGGGATCTAAACTGATGACAGCATCACTGATACAGTTGCTATCTGGATTACCAGCAGCCAATGAAGCTGAGCATCCCAAACTGCGGATTTGGACCCAGTCTTAACTTTTATCTGCTGGCTTGAGC
Source organism: Cephalopholis sonnerati (assembly GCA_019142605.1). NCBI lineage: Eukaryota > Metazoa > Chordata > Actinopteri > Perciformes > Serranidae > Cephalopholis > Cephalopholis sonnerati. Next base: position 140,790 of record JAGQAX010000126.1, read on the forward strand.
TAAAGTTTGGCTAACGTCTCAAACCTTAATCATGATGAAATACTGAAGGACTTATGGCTTATTATTAGTCACCGAAGCCATTGAATAGTATTTTTGATTCAAAATGGACAGAAAAAAAGTCTGTGATCGAAATATGTGATTTGTTTCGCAATTAGCAAAAGCTACCAGATACAGTGATTTAATTAGACTTTTTAAAGCATTCTTTCATTGATTTTAGTCAAAATGTGGAGATAGATGTTACTGAAACAAACAATTTAGGACTCCAATGTGTCCTTTTGTTTTTGACCTCAGGGCATCCTTGACAGTCTTTTTGCTAAGCCAGGGTCGCTGCGTCTTCCAGTGAAGTCTGTCTGGTTGATGTTTTGTGTGTCTAAAGTTTGTTTTACCTTCCATCATCTCCCAGGCACCCAAGAAGGCCAAGAGGAGGCAGCAGCAGGGTGAGGGTGGATCCTCCAACGTGTTCTCCATGTTTGAGCAGAGCCAGATCCAGGAGTACAAGGAGGTAAAATTTTCTTCATCACATCTCACGTACTTAAAGCTGAGGCTTTCTAGCAGTGTCGATGTCTAGAGGTCTTTGTCAGCCATGTGAGAAAAGGGACATTTTGTACTCCATTCATTTGACCTCGGAGGTAACATGAGGAGGCTATAGACCTGATCAGGTGACTGCGTAAGAGCAAGAATGTCCTCGTCAGCAATGACAGGACAGTAAGTCATTTTTTCCGATGACAGCGGCTACCTCTCCCCCTGTGGTAGCTCTGTAATTCTCCTCGGAGACTCGAAACACTCGCTCTGTGACCCCACTGGAATTCAGCCCAACAGCTGGTGGGCAGTAATATTAATGAAAGCAGGAAAGAGGCGCACGAGGTGGGAAGAACAAGAAAACATTCAAGGTCCTAAAATTGAGTCTGTGCATTTTGAAGGAAAAGAAAGAGCAACAAAATATTAATTTGTTAATTCAAGAGAGTTTTTCTCAACAAAAAGGATGTAGCACTTTGCTCATTAGGAAATTAACGTCGTTGCTATTAGCGCACAACAGAACAACAGTCTTTCTGGAGCTTTTCCTCAGTGTTCAGATAGAAAGAAAAGAGAATACAGTGGCGACAGTAGCTGAAATAACATTGGGGACAGGGTCATCAGATTTAGTCACAAGGCAGAAAAGGGGAGGGGGGTGACAGCTGTAATCAATACCTCCTCCTTAAATGTCGCAAGGGGCTTGTCTCAAATTCCGAGACCATTTTAACACCTTAGAAAGACAAGTGTCCGGCCAGCTGCCAGGTCCCAAAAGGTTTGCAATGCCATCTTTGGTTTCACTGGGTGCTACGCCCAGCTATGTGGGACGAGAGGTGGAGACGGCCACCACATTTGCACGTTTATGTTGGCAGGCAATCTCACGCAAATAATTATCATAAGCGAGTCTTATGACGAGGACTTGTGAGAAACGTGAGGATCTCAGTTTTCACTTTTAATTACTCGAAGCTAAGTTTGTAATTAAGGGGTTTATGAATGTCACCTGAGGAGGTGATGAACCTTTGGTCTATCAAACATCATGACTGACCCCTTGTCCCTCACCTCACTGTCTGCGGCAGGCTTTCACAATCATCGACCAGAACAGAGATGGCATCATCAGCAAGGACGATCTGAGGGACGTGCTGGCCACCATGGGCCAACTGAATGTGAAGAATGAGGAGCTGGAGGCCATGGTGAAGGAGGCCAGCGGCCCCATCAACTTCACCGTCTTCCTGACCATGTTCGGCGAGAAGCTGAAGGGTGCGTTGACACATGAAGCCTCCCTTGCTCGTCACTTTTTGTCTTATTTGACATTTTCCCCACATCACACGCCTGATATAATTCAGGATTACATAACATTTAAGTCTCACTTTGTTTCCATGCGTGAATGATTAAATCAGAGAGTAATATTTTCATGTTTATTTTTACTTCCAAACAAATTAAAAATCATGACCACATTCTCCACAATACATTTTATTTTGAAGGAGTCAAATATCTGTCCACTGCAGTGGACACCATGCATGAACTGAGACTAATAGGCTGCTTTTGCTGTTAGGTGCTGACCCCGAGGACGTTATTGTGAGCGCTTTCAAGGTTCTGGACCCAGAGGGCACTGGCGCCATCAAGAAGGAATTGTAAGGGATTTTACCTTTACCCTCATGATTCATCACAGTCTAAGCATTTTGTGACATATATCTTGAAACATGATCCACCATCTGGTATTCATTTTTCTCCATTTTCCCTCTCCAGCCTGGAGGAGCTCCTGACCACCCAGTGCGACAGGTTCACCGCTGAGGAGGTGAGAAGATCTGTCTTTGGCTTGCTCATGTTCTTGCTGTCTTTTAGTTGTTCAGGATTGTAAGTAGCATCATTTCTTTAATCCCTCTCTGCAGATGACCAACCTGTGGGCTGCTTTCCCCCCTGATGTGGCTGGCAATGTGGACTACAAGAACATCTGCTACGTCATCACACACGGAGAGGACAAGGAGGAGTAAAATCCACCTCTCTCAAGATCTCTACCTCCGTTCAAACCCATACTCGACCCACCATTACTCACTACCTTCCTCTCCGATGATGCGGCTTCCTTGCACACTTGCACACTTCTCCAGCCCGCTCTCTCCGCTTGCCAGCTCACTACAAAAAGACTTGTCTCCTTTATTGAGATCCTCAGTGAGAGGACTGAAGGCTGTGGAGGGTGTTTGTGTGTGAGTACCAACAGGGGGACATGGGATTATTTTCAATAAAAATAATCTTGTGGCACCGAAACACTTTCTCTATCTCTGTCCCTGCCTCTTCTTCCTCCGTCTTTTCCGCCATCACTCATTCTGTCATTCTGTGTTGAGGCCAACAGTGCATGCATCATACCTACATGCGGCGTGTATGCATATGCAGTCCAGTGTATACAGCGGTCAGTCTAAAATGTCTCTTGGGTGCTGTGGTGCATGCACAGTCACTTACTTGAAACAAGTAGCAGCCTGACCAGAGTGGTCTGTTAGTCTCAACCTGACGCAGAGTGTTTTATGGATCCGTCCCTCTGTTTGTAATAGAGGAGGGTGCACAGTAAGAGTGGGAGTACTGCACTATAATAGTTTGCCTACCCCCTCTCTTTTGAATCTGTCGCTCCCTGTCTGAAACACAGGTACGAACGGAAAAGTTGCAGTGAAAAATAGGAAAGCATGGTCTTGTAAATAGAGAAAGAGGTGGTGAAAGATGGTGAGCGGGAGGCAGGAAAGAAATGAACAAAAGTAAAAGGTCTTTGTTTTTGACTCTTCTTCCTCCCTCTCACTGCTGTTTCTCTCCTGTTGTTGTGATTGTGTCTGTAACGAATAAAGAAGTACAAATAAAATCCACTATCTTTCGTATGACACTGTGTCTGTTGGTTTAAGTGGGGATGTGGGTGATATAGTACCGACTGCACACTGACTGTAATATGCATATATCTCTCGAGGCCCGGTAGAAGCAAGAATTGTAAATTGAAACCAGCTGAAACTTCTGTGCAAAGCGTGAACTCCTGGTTAGGATTCATTCAGCGTTCATTGGTCAGGAGGTTTTTATAGGGAGCCAAATTATCAGCAGAGGTCTCCTCCTGTCCAAAACAAATGGACCAGGGAAATCAAACCAGTAAAAACACTGAATAAAGCAGTTTTGCGTTAAAAATCAGTGTTTTTATGACGCTGCTCATTGCAGACGGGCTGATAATTACAAAAATGGCAATTGGCTATCTAGAGCCAGTGTTTAGTTTGTCTATTCTAGGCTACGGTAGAAACATAACAGAGCAACATGGTGATCTACGTGGATAAGGGTCTGCTCCATATGTAGATATAAACGGCTCATTTTAAGGTAATGAAAACACAACAATTCTTATTTTCAAGTGATTAATACGCTAAAGAAAACAGATTCATTACATCATATTCCATTTCTGCCAATATATTCCCATAAACCCTCCCTCCCACAATCCATCGGGATGTCAGAAACATATCACAAAATTAAAATAATAATAATAATAATTTACTTTTTTTTTATATATAAAGTCCCTTGTAGTGGACATCAATCTTTGCCACAATAAGTACATTACAGGACATTAACATTACATAATTCAATTTTCCCTAAGAAATGTAATGTCAAAGGTATTCAGTATGCTTTTAACTAGTTATACATCTAGTCTAGTATATAGCTATACATTGTGTGTGTGTGTGTGTGTGTGTGTGTGTGTGTGTGTGTGTGTGCGTTTGTGTGTGTGTGTTTGTACATGCTACATAGTGAGGACCAGGAAAAAAAAAAGGTATTTAAGCGACAAAGTGAGGACATTTTTGCAAAGTGAGGACATTTTGGCCGGTCCTCACTTTTCCAAAGGCCTGTTTGAGGGTGAAGACTTGGTTTTGAGGTTCAGGTTAGAATTAGGTTTAAGTTAGGGTAAAAGGCAAGGGAATGCATTATGTCAATGAGGGTCCTGACAAAGATAGAAGTACAAGAGAGTGTGTGTGTGTGCGTTTGTGTGTGTGTGTGTGTGTGTGTGTGTGTGTGTGTGTGTGTGTGTGTGTTTGTGTGTACAAGACAAATAAGACAAATAATCTCCTCCACTTAATCTGTTCTAAATAACTAAACTTCACTTCAAATCCAACAGCGGCGCCCCCAAGGGGGGGGCCAGGAGGGGCCATGGTGAAAATAAATGGAGGCCAACATTACTGTCTTTAACATGCTGTGATTCACTCGTGTTTTAATGTAGCAGTATCTTGTGAAACTAGAGAAAAATGATCAATTTACTAAACTGGAAAGACAAAAATAGACTCTCAACATCCCAGTGGCACCTTCAACGATCGGAGTACCTTTCCATAAAAAGGCAACTGGCATAAAGACATCACTTCATCTAACGTCATACATATATGGACGTGTCTCCACCCCAGTAACCACGGTCCTCTACTGCCATTCGCATCAGTGCCCCCACCCCCACATCCCTGCCAGGACCCTCCATATAACAACAGCTGATAAATCTAAACATCAAATTACTAACTCTGGTCAATTATTTTATCCTATTTTTTCACTCCCCTCTTACCATTTGTTTGTTTCCTTACAAACTACAGATAGCGCTTTACAAAAATACCCCCAGGGGTGCCCGAGAAGGGGAGAATGAGCATTCCCAAAAACACAGATTTCCTGGTTCATAACTGAAGATTGCACCATACTGTGTGTGAGAAATTTAAACTTATAACTTCATAGATGTTAAATATGTCATTGTAGTTTCAGAGATACAGCCATTTTATACTGGACTACTGTTTTTTTCTAAAATATAATAAGAAAAACTCACTTTTCAGCCAAACCTATCAATTTTTTTTTTTTTTTTGGAATATTTTATTTTCAAATTTTCAATTTAACAAAATAGACAAAACACATACACACAAACATGGCTCCAAATCCCCTCCCTGATGAAGATTAGCACTGCCGCCTCACAGCAAGAGGGTTCCTGGTTCAATCCCAGGAGGGAGCCCTTCTGTGCGGAGTCTGCATGTTCTCCCTGTGCCATCGTGGGCTTTCTCCGGGTGCTCCGGCTTCCTCCCACAGTTCAAAGACATGCAGGTTAATTGGTGACTCTAAATTGTCTGTAGGTGTGAATGTGAGTGTGAGTGGTTGTCTGTCTCTATGTGTCAGCCCTGTGATAGTCTGGTGACCTGTCCAGGGTGTACCCTGCCTCTCACCAAGTGTCGGCTGGGAATAATTAATAATTAATAAATACATCACACACGGCTTAATCAGAGGAGTCATGGTGTATCAATCTGATTTCTTTTTTATAGCAAATCTGATAGAGGTGTTGGTAAAGTACCATTATAGGTCAAGTAGGGCTGCCAAGTCATAAGAAAGTTGTTGTATTTGTTCCTTGGGGTTTACGTGATTTTTTTAAGTGGTATGCATGTGTTTATTTCCAAAAACCACCTGGCTATGGAAAGATGAGAATCAGACTTCCACATCACCACTATGCACTTCCTAGTAACGCTCAAAGCTATTTCCAAAAACCTCTTTTGGAAGTTCTGCAAAGACACACTAATGGTTGTAAAGTTCCCCAGTGGGCAAATTTGTGGGTACAATAGAAAAGTAAATCCTACAAGTTTTGCCATGACGTCACCAAAGTTGTGCCAAAATGTGTTGAGCTTCTCCACGTTGACCAGTGTGGCTGAAAAGATATATAAGACACATTCAATGCAGGTTTTACTTCATTCACTTGTTGAGCAGAGGTGTTGCGTGACAAATTATTTTTTCCTCCCTGATTTTATAGTAAAATTCAAATTCAAATCTGAGTGGGAAATGTGTGTGTGTTGACAGATGTGACAGATGAGGATGGGGAGGCTTGTGATCTTCAACAATCACTGCTGCACCTACATTATTCAAATCAAGAGAACATTCTCAAACACAGCAGCTCGTATTGTCATGTTACATATAGTGACCGGTCGGCTGAGTGTGTTCAGTTGCTGTAGGTGCTTTCAAGAGAGTAACAACACGGCGAAAGAAAGCAGTGCAGTGGGGTTTTTTTCTGTTTTGGAGCAATACCAGAACAAGTCTAAATGTCTCGGTTAATCAACATCACTGACGACTGTAATGCCACAGCTCCATGGTGTGAAGACCAAGTGGAGGGTATCATCTTCTGGTCATGTGCCACTGTAGTTTCCTTTGTTTTGGGGTGTCCTGCAGCCGTTGCTGTGCTTTTGGACATGATTCAGAAAGGACGAAAAGGAAGCTCTTTCACCCCCAATGATGTCTTTGTGTCAAATCTCACTGTCATGGACGGGCTGTACTTGTTCTTTCTTCTACCAGAGGTGTATAACCTACTTCATGGATTTAATCGTGTATATGAAGCATTTATTTCCTTCTTGTTTTCATTCATTTTGTGTGGGAGGCCTCTCTTTACAACCTGCATCAGTCTGGACTGTTACCTGGCTGTGGTTCATCCAGTTACATATCGGACCAGGAGGAGTCTGACCCCCAGGGTCCTGATGGCTGCTGGTGTTTGGACCGTGACGCTTACTTACGGACTTTGTTTTGTTTTCAGATATTTGGGGGTTACTGTTGACATAATTCAAATCATGTTTTTTGCTTTGACTCTCCCTGTTATTGGATTTTGTGACATCTCCATCCTCTGGACCCTGACGAGATCTAAGCCTGGGGGAGGAGACGTTCACCCCCAGAAGAAGAAGGCTCTGCAGATCATCATCAACAACCTTGTTGTTACCTCTACTTCCTATCTTCCTACTGTAATTGTTTTTGTGGTGCTCCAGTTTGTGAGCTTGGATATGGAGACCATTCAGTGTCTTTTGGTGATTCCAGCATTTGGCATCCCTTTAATTGGCATCACAGTTTCTCTCATGCTGCATTTGAACAATGTGGGAAAACTGGACTGGCTGAAATGTTGGAAGCAGAGATGAGCCCTCCATGTTTTAGACCTGCAGCTGTGCAGAGCTTTAGAGAGAGTAATAGTGCATATGTCACCATATTTATTGTAGCTGCATACAGTGAATAAATTACAGAGGAAAACCTTTCAGGTTTCATGCTGTAACATATTCAGGACGGACTGCAGAAATATATCATGAAGCCTTTTAATAAACCTGCTTCCTAGCTGTATTTATTGATAAGACTGCATCACACTGCATGATATGATTTGTATGGACATGATCCAATTATATTTCATCATATTAATATTTCATTTTGTTGTTTTGTTGTTGTGTTTTGTTCATTTAACCCTTTAAGGGAATGTCTGTTTCAATGTATTGTCTCTAGGCTACCACATGCAATCGATTTATTTCCACTGTGTGAAGTCTCTGTGTGGTCAAACCTGTGTTTTACACCAGTGGGATTTTGCATTTCCTCCATTTTGAAAAGACAGATGATGTGTTCTGTCGGTCACACCCTCATGTGTGTTACATCACTAGAAAGTCCAGGACGTTGCTGTAATGTATTGAAGTAATAACATTCTGTTACAGTACCTAGGTATTTTGAGGACTATGTGTGCTTTACTTGAGTTGTTATATTTCTGTCAACTTTCACTTTGACTCCCACACATTTCTCCTAGGTGTCTTATTCACTTACTACAAATTAGGGAAAGAAAGGAGGAACGAAGGAGGGAGGAAGGGATGGACAGATGGATGAATGAAGGGATGGGTGGAAGAGAAAAACTGGATTTGTTTTTTAAATCCTTCAAGTTGTATAAAGACCTTGTTTGTCTTCAAGTGTAATCTAGGCTCCATTTTTAAGGTGGTGTACATGTTAATAAGAAATAAACTTCATAATTCTCAAAATTTTGGCTGCTCGTTTTTTTATTAACAGCATTTACTTGTGTTTTTACTTTTAATACTTATTTAGATTCTACATCATGGATTTACTTTTGATACTTAAAGGAGAAGTCCAGTATTTTGCACTTTGAGCCCCATTCCTGGTTGTTTATGATAAAATAGAGTGGTTAAGACCAAAATCTTGACGATTGCTCCTTCTCTGAGAATTTGAGAGAATTTGGCTTTCCCCTGCCTGGCTTAACAATGCTGTCTATGGCCATGTGTAAATCTGTCCTAAAACCACCTTAAACGTTGGTTTTCAAAGCCATGAAACTCACCCAGTGGTCAGTGGTGTTCGTTGATGTTCCCACATAAAAATCGTAGCAAACTGTGGTTTCTGTGATGATTTATTTGACATTTTGTCCATGCATTGATTTTCTATAGGAAGCCTTATTGTCCGTTGGTAGTAATCCGCCACCGGAAATGGAAAGGGGGTTGTTTACGACAAGGCTGTAGTCATTGTAGTCTTTTCGCTCAGCGAAAGTGCCGGCTCGACAGTGCTGTGTGCGCTCCTCCTCTTCAGAGGAATTCTCCTGCAGTCGCTGACCACACAAAACTTGCCCATTATTACTCGCTTGTAAACAACCTTTGCAGTACGATGCCTTTGAACACAACGCCAGCCTTCTTCTTCTGCTTCTTTCTGTGTCCCATTACATTGCAATGGTTTCCTGCCGGTTGGCGACACTCACGTAAAGGAGCATTATCGCCATCAAGTGGGCTGGAGTGTATAACGCTTCAGGGTCAAACTAACGATCAAGCGGAAGTTTACACACGGGTGTGAGGCAGCTGAAAAAATAGTTACACAATCGAGATGAATAGTGAAAACACGGATGGAAACCACAGTTTGCTACGATTTTTATGTGGGAGCATCAACGAACACCACTGACCACTGGGTGAGTTTCATGGCTTTGAAAACGAACGTTTAAGGTGGTTTTAGGACAGATTTACACATGGCCATAGACAGCATTGTTAAGCCAGGCAGGGGAAAGCCAAATTCTCTCAAATTGTCAGAGAAGGAGCAATCGCCAAGATTTTGGTCTTAACCACTCTATTTCATCATAAACAACCAGGAATGGGGCTCAAAGTGCAAAATACTGGACTTCTCCTTTAAGTACAGCAACTATCAGATACTTTAAGACTTTTACTCAAGTAATATTCTAATAAGACTTTAACTTCAGGCAGCAGGCCAAGCAAAGCACCCCAGACATCTTTCTCCCCAGCAAACCTTTCCAGCTCCTCCTGGGGGACCCCAAGGCGTTCCCAGGCCTGATAGGAACTTAACCTCTGGATAAATGGATGAAAATGGATGGATGACTTTAACTTCTACCAAAGTCATTTTCATGTCAGATATCTGTACTTGTATTCAAGTATTGCTTTTAAGTGCTTCACCACTGGTCCAAGATGGGCTTTACACAGCACCTCAGGACTCCAGTAGTCTTCATGCATGCTGTTTAAAATACAGGCCTCAGTGTCATGTCGCCCTGCAAAGACAAATATGAATTGTCGGGTCTCTAGGATTGGAAGGGTACTTAATAATAATAGGAAGAAGAAGAAGAAGAAGAAGAAGAAGAAGAAGAAGGAGGGGAAGAATTTTTCAGCATAAAAAAAATGGTGTTGTTTCATGTTTGAGTCAGTTAACTTCTTTTAAGAAGTTGGTCAAAATCAACATTTTTGAGTAGGATGGAATTACAAATCAATAAGTTAGAATATCTTAAATAAAACAGCTTGACCACTAAATATCACCACAACTTTTGGATAACAATTAAGTTGGTTCAACTTAAGTTTTTCGAGGACAAAGCAAATCATCTTGGTTGTAGTAAAATAATAGAGTTTTCAGATTATAAAGGACTGACTCAATAATGCCAGAGTTGGAACTGTTTAAAAAGATGCATGTAAGTTGCTTACTTATTTTTTGGAGTTGAACCTGTGAATTATTTTTAGAGTGTAGAATATATATGCTTTTACTTCATTCACTTGTTGAGCAGAGGTGTTGCGTGACAAATTATTTTTTCCTCCCTGATTTTACAGTAAAATTCAAATTCAAATCTGAGTGGGAAATGTGTGTGTGTTGTCAGATGTGACAGATGAGGATGGGGAGGCTTGTGATCTTCAACAATCACTGCTGCACCTACATTATTCAAATCAAGAGAACGTTCTCAAACACAGCAGCTCGTATTGTCATGTTACATATAGTGACCGGTCGGCTGAGTGTGTTCAGTTGCTGTAGGTGCTTTCAAGAGAGTAACAACACGGCGAAAGAAAGCAGTGCAGTGGGTTTTTTTCTGTTTTGGAGCAATACCAGAACAAGTCTAAATGTCTCGGTTAATCAACATCACTGACGACTCTAATGCCACAGCTCCATGGTGTGAACACCAAGTGGAGGGTATCATCTTCTGGTCATGTGCCACTGTAGTTTCCTTTGTTTTGGGGTGTTCTGCAGCCGTTGCTGTGCTTTTGGACATGATTCAGAAAGGACGAAAAGGAAGCTCTTTCACCCCCAATGATGTCTTTGTGTCAAATCTCACCGTCATGGACGGGCTGTACTTGTTCTTTCTTCTACCAGAGGTGTATAACCTACTTCATGGATTTAATCATGTATATGACACATTTATTTCCTTCTTGTTTTCATTCATTTTGGTTGGGAGACCTCTCTTTATAACCTCCATCAGTCTGGACTGTTACCTGGCTGTGGTTCATCCAGTTACATATCGGACCAGGAGGAGTCTGACCCCCAGGGTCCTGATGGCTGCTGGTGTTTGGATTGTGACGCTTACTTACGGACTTTGTTTTGTTTTCAGATATTTGGGGGTTACTGTTGACATAATTCAAATCATGTTTTTTGCTTTGACTCTCCCTGTTATTGGATTTTGTGACATCTCCATCCTCTGGACCCTGACGAGATCTAAGCCTGGGGGAGGAGACGTTCACCCCCAGAAGAAGAAGGCTCTGCAGATCATCATCAACAACCTTGTTGTTACCTGTACTTCCTATCTTCCTACTGTAATTGTTTTTGTGGTGCTCCAGTTTGTGAGCTTGGATATGGAGACCATTCAGTGTCTTTTGGTGATTCCAGCATTTGGCATCCCTTTAATAGGCATCACAGTTTCTCTCATGCTGCATTTGAACAATGTGGGAAAACTGGACTGGCTGAAATGTTGGAAGCAGAGATGAGCCCTCCATGTTTTAGACCTGCAGCTGTGCAGAGCTTTAGAGAGAGTAATAGTGCATATGTCACCATATTTATTGTAGCTGCACACAGTGAATAAATTACAGAGGAAAACCTTTCAGGTTTCATGCTGTAACATATTCAGGACAGACTGCAGAAATATATCATGAAGCCTTTTAATAAACCTGCTTCCTAGCTGTATTTATTGATAAGACTGCATCACACTGCATGATATGATTTGTATGGACATGATCCAATTATATTTCATCATATTAATATTTCATTTTGTTGTTTTGTTGTTGTGTTTTGTTCATTTAACCCTTTAAGGGAATGTCTGTTTCAATGTATTGTCTCTAGGCTACCACATGTAATCGATTTATTTCCACTGTGTGAAGTCTCTGTGTGGTCAAACCTGTGTTTTACACCAGTGGGATTTTGCATTTCCTCCATTTTGAAAAGACAGATGATGTGTTCTGTCGGTCACACCCTCATGTGTGTTACATCACTAGAAAGTCCAGGACGTTGCTGTAATGTGTTGAAGTAATAACATTCTGTTACAGTACCTAGGTATTTTGAGGACTATGTGTGCTTTACTTGAGTTGTTATATTTCTGTCAACTTTCACTTTGACTCCCACACATTTCTCCTAGGTGTCTTATTCACTTACTACAAATTAGGGAAAGAAAGGAGGAACGAAGGAGGGAGGAAGGGATGGACAGATGGATGAATGAAGGGATGGGTGGAAGAGAAAAACTGGATTTGTTTTTTAAATCCTTCAAGTTGTATAAAGACCTTGTTTGTCTTCAAGTGTAATCTAGGCTCCATTTTTAAGGTGGTGTACATGTTAATAAGAAATAAACTTCATAATTCTCAAAATTTTGGCTGCTCGTTTTTTTATTAACAGCATTTACTTGTGTTTTTACTTTTAATACTTATTTAGATTCTACATCATGGATTTACTTTTGATACTTAAAGGAGAAGTCCAGTATTTTGCACTTTGAGCCCCATTCCTGGTTGTTTATGATGAAATAGAGTGGTTAAGACCAAAATCTTGACGATTGCTCCTTCTCTGAGAATTTGAGAGAATTTGGCTTTCCCCTGCCTGGCTTAACAATGCTGTCTATGGCCATGTGTAAATCTGTCCTAAAACCACCTTAAACGTTGGTTTTCAAAGCCATGAAACTCACCGAGTGGTCAGTGGTGTTCGTTGATGTTCCCACATAAAAATCGTAGCAAACTGTGGTTTCTATGACGATTTATTTGACATTTTGTCCATGCATTGATTTTCTATAGGAAGCCTTATTGTCCGTTGGTAGTAATCCGCCACCGGAAATGGAAAGGGGGTTGTTTACGACAAGGCTGTAGTCATTGTAGTCTTTTCGCTCAGCGAAAGTGCCGGCTCGACAGTGCTGTGTGCGCTCCTCCTCTTCGGAGGAATTCTCCTGCAGTCGCTGACCACACAAAACTTGCCCATTATTACTCGCTTGTAAACAACCTTTGCAGTACGATGCCTTTGAACACAACGCCAGCCTTCTTCTTCTGCTTCTTTCTGTGTCCCATTACATTGCAATGGTTTCCTGCCGGTTGGCGACACTCACGTAAAGGAGCATTATCGCCATCAAGTGGGCTGGAGTGTATAACGCTTCAGGGTCAAACTAACGATCAAGCTGAAGTTTACACACGGGTGTGAGGCAGCTGAAAAAATAGTTACACAATCGAGATGAATAGTGAAAACACGGATGGAAACCACAGTTTGCTACGATTTTTATGTGGGAGCATCAACGAACACCACTGACCACTGGGTGAGTTTCATGGCTTTGAAAACGAACGTTTAAGGTGGTTTTAGGACAGATTTACACATGGCCATAGACAGCATTGTTAAGCCAGGCAGGGGAAAGCCAAATTCTCTCAAATTGTCAGAGAAGGAGCAATCGCCAAGATTTTGGTCTTAACCACTCTATTTCACCATAAACAACCAGGAATGGGGCTCAAAGTGCAAAATACTGGACTTCTCCTTTAAGTACAGCAACTATCAGATACTTTAAGACTTTTACTCAAGTAATATTCTAATAAGACTTTAACTTCAGGCAGCAGGCCAAGCAAAGCACCCCAGACATCTTTCTCCCCAGCAAACCTTTCCAGCTCCTCCTGGGGGACCCCAAGGCGTTCCCAGGCCTGATAGGAACTTAACCTCTGGATAAATGGATGAAAATGGATGGATGACTTTAACTTCTACCAAAGTCATTTTCATGTCAGATATCTGTACTTGTATTCAAGTATTGCTTTTAAGTGCTTCACCACTGGTCCAAGATGGGCTTTACACAGCACCTCAGGACTCCAGTAGTCTTCATGCATGCTGTTTAAAATACAGGCCTCAGTGTCATGTCGCCCTGCAAAGACAAATATGAATTGTCGGGTCTCTAGGATTGGAAGGGTACTTAATAATAATAATAAGAAGAAGAAGAAGAAGAAGGAGGGGAAGAATTTTTCAGCATAAAAAAAATTGTGTTGTTTCATGTTTGAGTCAGTTAACTTCTTTTAAGAAGTTGGTCAAAATCAACATTTTTGAGTAGGATGGAATTACAAATCAATAAGTTAGAATATCTTAAATAAAACAGCTTGACCACTAAATATCACCACAACTTTTGGATAACAATTAAGTTGGTTCAACTTAAGTTTTTCGAGGACAAAGCAAATCATCTTGGTTGTAGTAAAATAATAGAGTTTTTCAGATTATAAAGGACTGACTCAATAATGCCAGAGTTGGAACTGTTTAAAAAGATGCATGTAAGTTGCTTACTTATTTTTTGGAGTTGAACCTGTGAATTATTTTTACAGTGTAGAATATATATTCTTTTACTTCATTCACTTGTTGAGCAGAGGTGTTACGTGACAAATTATTTTTTCCTCCCTGATTTTACAGTAAAATTCAAATTCAAATCTGAGTGGGAAATGTGTGTGTGTTGACAGATGTGACAGATGAGGATGGGGAGGCTTGTGATCTTCAACAATCACTGCTGCACCTACATTATTCAAATCAAGAGAACGTTCTCAAACACAGCAGCTCGTATTGTCATGTTACATATAGTGACCGGTCGGCTGAGTGTGTTCAGTTGCTGTAGGTGCTTTCAAGAGAGTAACAACACGGCGAAAGAAAGCAGTGCAGTGGGGTTTTTTTCTGTTTGGGAACAATACCAGAACAAGTCTAAATGTCTCGGTTAATCAACATCACTGACGACTCTAATGCCACAGCTCCATGGTGTAAAGACCAAGAGGGAGGTATCATCTTCTGGTCATGTGCCTCTGTAGTTTCCTTTGTTTTGGGGTGTCCTGCAGCCGTTGCTGTGCTTTTGGACATGATTCAGAAAGGACGAAAAGGAAGCTCTTTCACCCCCAATGATGTCTTTGTGTCAAATCTCACTGTCATGGACGGGCTGTACTTGTTCTTTCTTCTACCAGAGGTGTATAACATACTTCATGGATTTAATCGTGTATATGACACATTTATTTCCTTCTTGTTTTCATTCATTTTGGTTGGGAGGCCTCTCTTTATAACCTGCATCAGTCTGGACTGTTACCTGGCTGTGGTTCATCCAGTTACATATCGGACCAGGAGGAGTCTGACCCCCAGGGTCCTGATGGCTGCTGGTGTTTGGATTGTGACGCTTACTTACGGACTTTGTTTTGTTTTCAGATATTTGGGGGTTACTGTTAACATAATTCAAATCATGTTTTTTGCTTTGACTCTCCCTGTTATTGGATTTTGTGACATCTCCATCCTCTGGACCCTGACGAGATCTAAGCCTGGGGGAGGAGACGTTCACCCCCAGAAGAAGAAGGCTCTGCAGATCATCACCAACAACCTTGTTATTACCTTTACTTCCTATCTTCCTACTGTAATTGTTTTTGTGGTGCTCCAGTTTGTGAGCTTGGATATGAAGACCATTCAGTGTCTTTTGGTGATTCCAGCATTTGGCATCCCTTTAATAGGCATCACAGTTTCTCTCATGCTGCATTTGAACAATGTGGGAAAACTGGACTGGCTGAAATGTTGGAAGCAGAGATGATCCCTCCATGTTTTAGACCTGCAGCTGTGCAGAGCTTTAGAGAGAGTAATAGTGCATATGTCACCATATTTATTGTAGCTGCATACAGTGAATAAATTACAGAGGAAAACCTTTCAGGTTTCATGCTGTAACATATTCAGGACTGACTGCAGAAATATATCATGAAGCCTTTTAATAAACCTGCTTCCTAGCTGTATTTATTGATAAGACTGCATCACACTGCATGATATGATTTGTATGGACATTATCCAATTATATTTCATCATATTAATATTTCATTTTGTTGTTTTGTTGTTGTGTTTTGTTCATTTAACCCTTTAAGGGAATGTCTGTTTCAATGTATTGTCTCTAGGCTACCACATGCAATCGATTTATTTCCACTGTGTGAAGTCTCTGTGTGGTCAAACCTGTGTTTTACACCAGTGGGATTTTGCATTTCCTCCATTTTGAAAAGACAGATGATGTGTTCTGTCGGTCACACCCTCATGTGTGTTACATCACTAGAAAGTCCAGGACGTTGCTGTAATGTATTGAAGTAATAACATTCTGTTACAGTACCTAGGTATTTTGGGGAGTGTGTGTGCTTTACTTGAGTTGTTATATTTCTGTCAACTTTCACTTTGACTCCCACACATTTCTCCTAGGTGTCTTATTCACTTACTACAAATTAGGGAAAGAAAGGAGGAACGAAGGAGGGAGGAAGGGATGGACAGATGGATGAATGAAGGAATGGGTGGAAGAGAAAAACTGGATTTGTTTTTTAAATCCTTCAAGTTGTATAAAGACCTTGTTTGTCTTCAAGTGTAATCTAGGCTCCATTTTTAAGGTGGTGTACATGTTAATAAGAAATAAACTTCATAATTCTCAAAATTTTGGCTGCTCGTTTTTTTATTAACAGCATTTACTTGTGTTTTTACTTTTAATACTTATTTAGATTCTACATCATGGATTTACTTTTGATACTTAAAGGAGAAGTCCAGTATTTTGCACTTTGAGCCCCATTCCTGGTTGTTTATGATGAAATAGAGTGGTTAAGACCAAAATCTTGACGATTGCTCCTTCTCTGAGAATTTGAGAGAATTTGGCTTTCCCCTGCCTGGCTTAACAATGCTGTCTATGGCCATGTGTAAATCTGTCCTAAAACCACCTTAAATGTTCGTTTTCAAAGCCATGAAACTCACCCAGTGGTCAGTGGTGTTCGTTGATGTTCCCACATAAAAATCGTAGCAAACTGTGGTTTCTGTGATGATTTATTTGACATTTTGTCCATGCATTGATTTTCTATAGGAAGCCTTATTGTCCGTTGGTAGTAATCCGCCACCGGAAATGGAAAGGGGGTTGTTTACGACAAGGCTGTAGTCATTGTAGTCTTTTCGCTCAGCGAAAGTGCCGGCTCGACAGTGCTGTGTGCGCTCCTCCTCTTCGGAGGAATTCTCCTGCAGTCGCTGACCACACAAAACTTGCCCATTATTACTCGCTTGTAAACAACCTTCGCAGTACGATGCCTTTGAACACAACACCAGCCTTCTTCTTCTTCTGCTTCTTTCTGTGTCCCATTACATTGCAATGGTTTCCTGCCGGTTGGCGACACTCACGTAAAGGAGCATTATCACCATCAAGTGGGCTGGAGTGTATAACACTTCAGGGTCAAACTAATGATCAAGCGGAAGTTTACACACGGGTGTGAGGCAGCTGAAAAAATAGTTCCACAATCGAGATGAATAGTAAAAACACAGATGGAAACCACAGTTTGCTACGATTTTTATGTGGGAACATCAAGGAACACCACTGACCACTGGGTGAGTTTCATGGCTTTGAAAACCAACGTTTAAGGTGGTTTTAGGACAGATTTACACATGGCCATAGACAGCATTGTTAAGCCAGGCAGGGGAAAGACAAATTCTCTCAAATTCTCAGAGAAGGAGCAATCGTCAAGATTTTGGTCTTAACCACTCTATTTCATCATAAACAACCAGGAATGGGGCTCAAAGTGCAAAATACTGGACTTCTCCTTTAAGTACAGCAACTATCAGATACTTTAAGACTTTTACTCAAGTAATATTCTAATAAGACTTTAACTTCAGGCAGCAGGCCAAGCAAAGCACCCCAGACATCTTTCTCCCCAGCAAACCTTTCCAGCTCCTCCTGGGGGACCCCTAGGCGTTCCCAGGCCTGATAGGAACTTAACCTCTGGATAAATGGATGAAAATGGATGGATGACTTTAACTTCTACCAAAGTCATTTTCATGTCAGATATCTGTACTTGTATTCAAGTATTGCTTTTAAGTGCTTCACCACTGGTCCAAGATGGGCTTTACACAGCACCTCAGGACTCCAGTAGTCTTCATGCATGCTGTTTAAAATACAGGCCTCAGTGTCATGTCGCCCTGCAAAGACAAATATGAATTGTCGGGTCTCTAGGATTGGAAGGGTACTTAATAATAATAATAAGAAGAAGAAGAAGAAGAAGAAGGAGGGGAAGAATTTTTCAGCATAAAAAAAATTGTGTTGTTTCATGTTTGAGTCAGTTAACTTCTTTTAAGAAGTTGGTCAAAATCAACATTTTTGAGTAGGATGGAATTACAAATCAATAAGTTAGAATATCTTAAATAAAACAGCTTGACCACTAAATATCACCACAACTTTTGGATAACAATTAAGTTGGTTCAACTTAAGTTTTTCGAGGACAAAGCAAATCATCTTGGTTGTAGTAAAATAATAGAGTTTTTCAGATTATAAAGGACTGACTCAATAATGCCAGAGTTGGAACTGTTTAAAAAGATGCATGTAAGTTGCTTACTTATTTTTTGGAGTTGAACCTGTGAATTATTTTTACAGTGTAGAATATATATTCTTTTACTTCATTCACTTGTTGAGCAGAGGTGTTACGTGACAAATTATTTTTTCCTCCCTGATTTTACAGTAAAATTCAAATTCAAATCTGAGTGGGAAATGTGTGTGTGTTGACAGATGTGACAGATGAGGATGGGGAGGCTTGTGATCTTCAACAATCACTGCTGCACCTACATTATTCAAATCAAGAGAACGTTCTCAAACACAGCAGCTCGTATTGTCATGTTACATATAGTGACCGGTCGGCTGAGTGTGTTCAGTTGCTGTAGGTGCTTTCAAGAGAGTAACAACACGGCGAAAGAAAGCAGTGCAGTGGGGTTTTTTTCTGTTTGGGAACAATACCAGAACAAGTCTAAATGTCTCGGTTAATCAACATCACTGACGACTCTAATGCCACAGCTCCATGGTGTAAAGACCAAGAGGGAGGTATCATCTTCTGGTCATGTGCCTCTGTAGTTTCTTTTGTTTTGGGGTGTCCTGCAGCCGTTGCTGTGCTTTTGGACATGATTCAGAAAGGACGAAAAGGAAGCTCTTTCACCCCCAATGATGTCTTTGTGTCAAATCTCACTGTCATGGACGGGCTGTACTTGTTCTTTCTTCTACCAGAGGTGTATAACCTACTTCATGGATTTAATCGTGTATATGACACATTTATTTCCTCCTTGTTTTCATTCATTTTGGTTGGGAGGCCTCTCTTTACAACCTGCATCAGTCTGGACTGTTACCTGGCTGTGGTTCATCCAGTTACATATCGGACCAGGAGGAGTCTGACCCCCAGGGTCCTGATGGCTGCTGGTGTTTGGACTGTGACACTTACTTTCGGACTTTATTTTAGTATCAGATATTTGAGGGTTACTGTTGACGTAATTGAAATCATGTTTTTTGCTTTGACTCTCCCTGTTATTGGATTTTGTGACATCTCCATCCTCTGGACCCTGACGAGATCTAAGCCTGGGGGAGGAGACGTTCACCCCCAGAAGAAGAAGGCTCTGCAGATCATCATCAACAACCTTGTTGTTACCTTTACTTCCTATCTTCCTGCTATAATTGTTTTTGTGGTGCTCCAGTTTGTGAGCTTGGATATGAAGACCATTCAGTGTCTTTTGGTGATTCCAGCATTTGGCATCCCTTTCATAGGCATCACAGTTTCTCTCATGCTGCATTTGAACAATGTGGGAAAACTGGACTGGCTGAAATGTTGGAAGCAGAGATGATCCCTCCATGTTTTAGACCTGCAGCTGTGCAGAGCTTTAGAGAGAGTAATAGTGCATATGTCACCATATTTATTGTAGCTGCATACAGTGAATAAATTACAGAGGAAAACCTTTCAGGTTTCATGCTGTAACATATTCAGGACGGACTGCAGAAATATATCATGAAGCCTTTTAATAAACCTGCTTCCTAGCTGTATTTATTGATAAGACTGCATCACACTGCATGATATGATTTGTATGGACATGATCTAATTATATTTCATCATATTAATATTTCATTTTGTTGTTTTGTTGTTGTGTTTTGTTCATTTAACCCTTTAAGGGAATGTCTGTTTCAATGTATTGTCTCTAGGCTACCACATGTAATCGATTTATTTCCACTGTGTGAAGTCTCTGTGTGGTCAAACCTGTGTTTTACACCAGTGGGATTTTGCATTTCCTCCATTTTGAAAAGACAGATGATGTGTTCTGTCAGTCACACCCTCATGTGTGTTACATCACTAGAAAGTCCAGGACGTTGCTGTAATGTGTTGAAGTAATAACATTCTGTTACAGTACCTAGGTATTTTGAGGACTATGTGTGCTTTACTTGAGTTGTTATATTTCTGTCAACTTTCACTTTGACTCCCACACATTTCTCCTAGGTGTCTTATTCACTTACTACAAATTAGGGAAGGAATGAAGGAATGAAGGGATGAAGGAGGGAGGAAGGGATGGACAGATGGACGAATGAAGGGATGGGTGGAAGAGAAAAACGGGATTTGTTTTTTAAATCCTTCAAGTTGTATAAAGACCTTGTTTGTCTTCAAGTGTAATCTAGGCTCCATTTTTAAGGTGGTGTACATGTTAATAAGAAATAAACTTCATAATTTTCAAAATTCTGGCTGCTTGTTTTTTTATTAACAGCATTTACTTGTGTTTTCACTTTTAATACTGAAGTAAATTTTACATCAGCCTACCCCAGCTGACATTAGGCGAGAGGCGGGCAGGCCGCCAGACTATCACAGAGCTGACACATAGAGACAGACAACTATTCACATCCACGGCCAATTTAGAGTCACCAATTAACCTGCATGTCTTTGGACTGTGGAAGGAAGCCAGAGTCCCCGGAGAAAACCCACGCTGACACAGGGAGAACATCGGGGCTCTCCCACCCCGAGATTCAAACCCAGAACCCTCTTGCTGTGAGGTGACAGTGCTAACCACTGCACCTTATTTCATATGCACTGTATTTAACATGATCAGGAAAAATACCACAACATTTGTTCTGTTTGATCTAAAGTCTTGAAATCTGATACACAGTGGCACCCCCAAGGAGGGCCAGTGGGGGCCACGGCCATCCTTATTGCAATTGAAAATAATTTTAGATTCAAAGCTCCATTTTGAGCTGGTTTTCAAATCGGTGACAACAGCATGACAAAATCCCTGAAATATAGTTAAGTCTTTTGGTTTTGGTGTGTCACTCCAAGATTTTCAGTGGCCCAATCTGGCCACCTCTATGAAAAAATTCAGAGGGCATCACTGCTGTTACGAACATACAATACTTTGGGCAACTATTGTACAACTTTAAAACTTTTAGATCACATGAAGAATTATACTTTTATGAATAGTCCAAGTCAGGACTTTTGGAAAATGAGGAAAAAACACTCCTTTTAGTTTCTGAGAAACAGACATTTTTGTAGTGTTGAGGCACTTAGGACTACATTTTTCCCCTAAAATGTAATGAAATACATAGAAAATGGTAATCTCATACATTTTGAACATTTTTGCATATTTGTGCTCAGGTAAGCTCAGAGAACACTTCCACCAGCTTCATTCACTTGTTGAGCAGAGGTGTTACGTGACAAATTATTTTTTCCTCCCTGATTTTATAGTAAAATTCAAATTCAAATCTGAGTGAAAAATGTGTGTGTGTTGACAGATGTGACAGATGAGGATGGGGAGGCTTGTGATCTTCAACAATCACTGCTGCACCTACATTATTCAAATCAAGAGTATAGGTCGTATTGTCATATTACATATAGTGACCAGTCGGCTGAGTGTGTTCAGTTGCTGTAGGTGCTTTCGAGAGAGTAACAACACGGCGAAAGAAAGCAGTGCAGTGGGGTTTTTTTCTGTTTGGGAACAATACCAGAACAAGTCTAAATGTCTCGGTTAATCAACATCACTGACGACTGTAATGCCACAGCTCCATGGTGTGAACACCAAGTGGAGGGTATCATCTTCTGGTCATGTGCCACTGTAGTTTCCTTTGTTTTGGGGTGTCCTGCAGCCGTTGCTGTGCTTTTGGACATGATTCAGAAAGGACGAAAAGGAAGCTCTTTCACCCCCAATGATGTCTTTGTGTCAAATCTCACTGTCATGGACGGGCTGTACTTGTTCTTTCTTCTACCAGAGGTGTATAACCTACTTCATGGATTTAGCTTTACATATCATGCATTTATTTCCACCTTGTTTTCATTCATTTTGTGTGGGAGGCCTCTCTTTACAACCTGCATCAGTCTGGACTGTTACCTGGCTGTGGTTCATCCAGTTCCATATCGGACCAGGAGGAGTCTGACCCCCAGGGTCCTGATGGCTGCTGGTGTTTGGACTGTGACGCTTACTTATGGACTTTATTTTGGTATCAGATGTGTTGGGATTTTGACTGACTTTAGCCGAATCTTCTGTTTTGCTTTGACTCTCCCTGTTATTGGATTTTGTGACATCTCCATCCTCTGGACCCTGACGAGATCTAAGCCTGGGGGAGGAGACGTTCACCCCCAGAAGAAGAAGGCTCTGCAGATCATCATCAACAACCTTGTTGTTACCTGTACTTCCTATCTTCCTCCTGTAACTGTTTTGTTTGGGTTCAGGTTTGTGAGCTTGGATATGGAGACCATTCAGTGTCTTGTGGTCGTTCCAGTGATGGCCATCCCTTTAATTGGCATCACAGTTTCTCTCATGCTGCATTTGAACAATCTGGGAAAACTGGACTGGCTGAAATGTTGGAAGCAGAGATGAGCCCTCCATGTTTTAGACCTGCAGCTGTGCAGAGCTTTAGAGAGAGTAATAGTGCATATGTCACCATATTTATTGTAGCTGCTCACAGTGCAATAAGTAGTATTAGCAGTAGTAATAACAGCAAAGGGAAACCTTTTCAGATTCTATTGACTGCATCATACTGCATGATATGATTTGTGTGGTTATAATTAAATTCATTTCATGATATTAATATTTTAATCATTTTGATCTATATCTACATTTGTTTTGTGTATTTAACCTTTCGAGGGAATATGTCTTTTTAAATGTATTGTTTAAATAGAGTATCAGGCATACTTGATTTATTACCACTGTGTGAAGACCCTGAGGTCAAAACACCAATATGTTTGACTAAGTACAGGATTTTTTAATATAACTTCCTCTTTTTGTTTTTCTTTTTTTTTTTGCCTGAGAGTGTCTGACAAATGCTTTTCCTTGTTGTTAAGAATAAATAAATTGTAACTTTGCTCTTTGTATTGTAACTACATGGGTTAAAACACAGAAAATAAATGCTGTGATATATTTCTTTCTGCTGTCTTTATTTACCTAAGAGGCTATTTCATTGACCTTTTGTAAAACACTGACATTGTAAAGCAGTGGAAAATGACTGGTGATGAAGAGTGCGTGTAAAGCTAGACACTGAGAGAATTCTTGCATATTCAAAGCAAGAGAATTTTTCCACGACTGGGTAGACACCTGTTAATGTTACACTGGACTGGACACAAGAGTGAGACCAGTGAGGCAGGCATTTAAAAATAATTTCCTTTTGCTTGACTGATAAAGTATACAAATTTAATGTGGCATCAAGCCAGCCATAAAAAAATTATGGACACGGGGACAAAATTTCCCAAAATAAGGCCCCTCTTTCACCCCCACTCCAACTCCACCTGTGGTGCATAGACCTTTGCATGGCCCTCTCTGGGCCATAGCCAAGGGTCATCTGTACCCTTTGACCCCTGACAGCAGGCCTGTGTGGCATCCATAGAAAGACAATGGATAGAAAGGTCATTCCCATTCACGTCAACAAAGCAGGATGGCCAGTGGTGGCTCCATACCAATTATGTATCAGCATGTTTATCTCGCAGGGTTTTCAAAGGGCTTTAGACCTCCTAGATATTAACTCTTTAATTTTATTAATAAGTTTATCTGTTTCTGTTTTTATTATCCTCTTGTTTATTAATTACATTTCGAAAATAACAGCATCATGATGATGATGATGATGATGATGATTACCATTATTAATGTGTCATTATTTCGTATTAGAATTATTATTACTCTATTATATTATTATTTATTTATTTAATGTACTTTTATAAACAAAAATATACATAATATCAAGCTACTATACAATCAATGCATGTACAAAATCAATAGATCAATGAATCACGTGATGTAGTGACGCGTCACAAAAACAGGAAGTAAAAGTAACTGCAACGAAACACTCTACCTTCAAAATAAAAGCTACCAATGTGTCGCTTTACAATATCGATACACCGCCGGTACTGAATCAAACAAATATGTATGTTAACAAAACAATAAGTATTTCTAGAAGTTCATTTTGAAGCTCAGACTGAACATAAATGATAGTATAACTATAATTTGATGTTTAATGACTCAAAACGAAAGTTTCCATTCGTGAGTGTTTTATTTTGAAAATAGCGGCCGGAAACGATGTGTGAGAGTGCAACTTGACCCTGATCAGAGGGCAGGGGAGCAGTGGACATACTGTACTGTAACTGTAAAACACTTCAGGCCCAGTTTGTCACCACTAACTCGGCATGGCTGTCTGGTAATGTGGACCGTCGGCTGTGGAAGCCATCGATGCCGCTGTCGTCCCGCCGTGCCTTCGTGAGTCCTGACGGGCCGAGACCCACCACCATGGCCTCAGCGTTACCCCGCTGCACATCTGTCAGGCTCCCCGCTGTGGCCACTGCCGTCCTGCTCCTGGTGTCGGTGACCACCGTGCAGTCATCTCAAGGCGACAAGGAGCCGGTTTACCGAGACTGTGTGAAGCAATGTGTCCGGACCAACTGCACCGGAGCTCGGCTACGGGGCTTTCAGTCCTCCCAGCCGCACTACATGGCGCTGACAGGTGAGTTGTTGTTAGTAGGTAAGTTAAGCTAACTTAGCTGCTAGCAGCGGATATCAGTGGACCCACTTTACTTTATAGTATCCGGCTAAATTCATCCTTTGACTGTGTTTGCTAACATTTAAAATTGACTGTGTGTTCTCCTCCATGGAGCTGCCCTCTGCTGTTTTGCGCGCCATGGCTGCAGTGACTTTTAATGCGGTGTATTTCTCATCTTTGACGTTTCGTGAAACGTGACACTGATGTACAACCTGAAACGGACTTAAAGTTGAGAGCCAGTTTTTCAGGCTGCGCCAGGTGTCACAAAAGGCCTATTGTAACACCGCCCTCAGTCCACCATTAGCAGTTGTATAGAGTGACTGTGAGAGATTAAAAACAAAACAGTGACAGAGAAACTAGGAAGTAGTGCCTCCTGCTCTCCAAGTGCAAACAATAAGTGCACATTTTAGGGCTGCCTTTAACCAGTCCTTATTTTATCAAGTAAAAAAACAAAAGTGTGGTCTTTAAAATGTTGAAAACAGCTCATTGCAACTCCCCTTGAGCACAAAGGTGACACCTTCAATTGTCTTGTTTTGTCCTCAAATTACATTGAGAGTCAACCAGGGACTTAAAAATTTGTTTGATTATTAGAGCTGTTCCCGCTAATTTTGTGTAAATAATCAGCTGATTGTTTCAGGTCCATACAGTTGATAATAAACTACACATGTGCACTTAATAGTTCAATATTTGTACCTATTATCTGTAGGGCAGTCTGAACTTGACCTTTTGACCTGTGTCGGTGCCTGTCAATGGCCTCATCTCCTCTCCCTTTGTTCCTGTTTTCCAGGTTGGACATGTCGTGATGACTGTCGCTATCAGTGCATGTGGACCACCGTGGGCCTTTACCAGGCCGAGGGGTACAGAGTCCCACAGTTCCACGGCAAGGTTGGTGGTTATTTCAGAGGCGTCACACCAAGCTTCATCACAAATTCTTAAGTTACTTTGTATTGGAGGGGAAGCTGGGCTGTGTCATTCAAAATAATGTCTTACTCTGTTCTCTTAAATCAGATGATATCAACTGTATCTACTCACGAACAAGAGGCTTGTGCTCTTGACAGCGCAAGATGTAAACATTAAAGGCGTCTTTTCCAGCTGAGCTGTAGCGTTAGCCAGCTCAGTGGTGCTAAGTGAGCTAGCAGTAGATGCCTGCTTCCTTCTGTGCGGTTATATGGGTGGCGAGTTAGGTCTGGGGATTATCTTGAGTGACCAGGTCATGATTTCTGGAAAGAGACACTACTGTTGATTTGCTCAAATGCTTGTTTTTGGAGCTTTGACCACGACAAGCCAAGTGCCATCTAGTTCTATTATACTCAAGAGAAGGCAGCCGATCTCTCCAACACTTTGCAACTCACACCGAAGAACAAAATGATTAGTCCAAAACTAGTGCTCCAGTGTTGGTTTTGTCTTTACCTATCTGAGTCAAATGTTGTGTATTTTTTAAGTGACATATTTTATCTCCCACAGTGGCCGTTTGCGCGCTTCCTGTGTTTTGAGGAGCCAGCCTCTGCCCTGGCCTCTCTGCTCAATGGCCTGGCTTGCCTTCTCATGCTGCTGCGCTATCGGAGCACGGTGCCACGCCAGAGCCCCATGTACCACACCATCAACGCCTTCTCTCTGGTGAGATGGAGAAAATGAAAGGACCAGTGGTGACAGATCAGATTTTTTTTAAGAGGGCTTGTATGAGATATCTATCCATAGTGTGTTACCCACAGCAGTCAGGAGTACAGATGGTGAAGCTAAGCAATGTACTGCAGCAAAACTAATTTTCTCCACCTAAAAAAGGCCCATCTAGAGAAATTGGTATCAGGTTAAATGTACACTATATATAGAATATTTTCACTGCTTTATCTTGCCGTCAAACAACGATTTCTGATGGGGGAAATTAAGTTGTTATAAAGCCACCAGACTCCTTTGACAAAAGTAGTCATTTTACACTGCAGAACACAGGAGCTGCTGGTCTACCGCTGCCTCCGTCAGTTAGTTAGTTTTTGTTATTGTGTGACTTTGGTAAATCAAAACTAACCTGTATAAATACCAAAGTCACACAATAACACAAACTAACTAACTGACGGAGGCAGCGGTAGACCAGCAACCCCCGTGTCCAGCGGGGTAAAAATGCTCTATTTTTCAAAGGAGTCTGGTAGCATACACACTAAACTGAAACATTTTTTAGTTGAGCCTTTTTTAGGTGGCTAAAATACATTAGGCTACTGCCACCGTCCACAGCAGTACATTGCTTAGCTTTCATGGTGGTACGCCTGTCTGCTTTTCCACATTTGGTGCACGCTGACCACCATCTACGGTAAGTAATACACTGACTATGGATCAGTACCTCGTATAACCCCGCTTCAAAAAATCTGAACTATCACTATACCACAAAATAAATACACCAATACCACTTTGCCTTTATACTCGTGACAAAATGTACCATGCACATTTAACAACAGCCTGTCTGTGTGTTCCTTTAGGTATCTCTTAATGCCTGGTTCTGGTCCACAGTGTTTCACACCCGGGACACCTATCTTACCGAGGTAATACTTGTTGTCTGCCTAGATACTTGGAAAGTTTTGTCAAGTGATTTTGTCCAAGTGATGGTCAGAAAAACAGTTTATATGGCCTACCTGTCGGTAAAGAGTTGCACTTTCAGAAGAAACAGCACAGCCTCTGAAGTTGTGTTTATTTCTACCTGACTGATGCCAAATTGATAATCTCTCACCGTTTAGCCACAGTTTGGTCCACTTACTCCTGAGAGAAATATCTGTTCAGTCAGCTGGTGAGCTGGCAGCAGCTGATGCTGTTTATATGGAGGGCTGGTGAGAGCCGTTGGGACTCAATATGCAGACCAGCGAACCAAAACAATGAGCTGAGCACGGCTGAAAGCGACCTTTTCACATCGCAGGCACCCAGTTGATTCAGTGTTGATTTAAAGAAGAGATACCACTTGATGCAGCTTTATTGTAAACACATTGGAGAACTGCTAAAATATCTTTTGAAGTGACCGACCTCATGCTGAGATGAGTGTCTCTCTCTGTTATTGGCTAATGAGTTTAGCTAATCAGTAACATCCTAATGCCATTACTGACAAGCCCTCCAGCTGTGTGCTGTATATTTTCAGTAACAGACAAGCCCTCTTCTCTTCAGCTTCATGTAAATTTCTGTTGTCAGTAAATGTGTTTTTGTCTCTGTGTGATATTCTCTTTCAGAAAATGGACTATTTCTGTGCAACAGCGGTCATTCTTTACTCAATCTACCTGTGCTGTGTCAGGTAAGCTCTCCAGTAACCTTGGTTACCATTTCTGTCTATTGCTTTCATATTTATATGTTAGTGAATGTTTACTTTGACTTCTGTCACTGACGATTTCAAGAAGATTGAAGACAAAAAAATCATCTTGGACTCCTATGTTAAAGTTCTGCTTTCTGTTAAACCATTTGTTTCTCTTCATGCTGTCTTTGTCAGGACGTTGGGTCTGAGGCGACCTGGGGTGTCCAGCATGGTGGGAGTCCTGCTCATCTTGGCCTTTACCTCGCATGTGTCCTACCTGACCTTTGTCAGTTTCGACTACGGCTACAACATGGCTGCTAACGCTACCATCGGTACAGCAAATGCTCAAAAGTCACATTAAAGCTCATGTTTATTTGGTCATAATAGCTTATATTTTACAATAACTGTACTTGACGAGTATTTTCTCATCTCTTATTTTAAAAGTTTATTCAGTCTTCAGGAATACACAACTTGCTTTGCCTGGGGGTTACTGTTGCAAAATGACAGGAGGCCAGGGGCCAGCTAAATACACAAACATGAGTAGTATTTATCTGTATACATAACAAATGAATCGCCTCTAGCAGCAGCCCTGTGCAAGGTCAGGTGTACGCAGGGGTGTTTCTAGGATTTGAGGGCACTCGAGGCGGAGCCCTGACCTCTGACAGGGGTGTTCAAGCATCCAAGCAAGCTCTATTTTGGTGCTATCTATACACTCTGGCACCTAATTTATATTCATAGTCCCCCCAAAATTTCCCTTTTTTACTTAACTTATCTTGATTTGTGGGAAGTGGTCAGCAGGCCACACGGCACTTTATTGCAGGCCAGATTTTGCAGGCTGTACGTTGAAATTCCCTAGTCATCAAGTTCACTGCTAAAATTCTGACTGATGTACTGTTGTCCTTCAAATGGCTTGTACCTAATCTTTTTTCTTTTGTCTTTAAAGGCATGGTGAACCTCCTGTGGTGGCTGTGTTGGTGCTGGCAGAACCGGCGGACCCTGCCATACTGGTGGAAGTGCGGCCTGGTGGTGCTGCTGCTTCATGGTCTGGCCCTGCTGGAGCTGCTGGACTTCCCTCCGATGCTCTGGGTCCTGGATGCTCACGCTGTGTGGCACCTCAGCACCGTACCAGTGCACTTCCTTTTCTACAGGTTCGTCCACTCACCTGCTCTGCCTTTGTGTCGTAGCCGCATGTGGAAAAGGAAAAACAGATTTTGGGAGCGAGATATTGTTTGTGATTACTGATCCTGGCTTCATTCTCCCTCCAGTTTCCTGATAGACGACAGCCTCTACCTACTAAACACAGAGAAGATGGGCGTCAAAGTTGAGTAGGAGGAGCTCATCGCCTCTTCACCACGCCTACACCCTCGCACCTCTCCAATCAGGGCAGCCAGACACCCGAACACGGAAGTAACTCAGCCTCCCAGATGACATGCATGACATCACAATGACTTCCATCAAAGTAGACTTTGTTTACATTTCTCTTGTTCTAAATGTTTTTTTAAGTATTTATTTGGGGAGTAATTTCTCTCATCTTTTGATCACCACTGATGCTTGCTCTACTTAACTTTGCCTTGTTCTTACATGTGCTCGACGGTTCTGTTGCCATTTATCATAACTGCAAAACATCATGAAGGAAAACGTTCTGTGGTGTACCACAGCAGACCCAGTGTGTTTTTTTTAAATTCCAACTGTGACGACTGGGATGCATATCACGTTTCTTTCAACTCTGGGTTGCTCCTGAAATCGATCCCCTGAACCCATGACTCTCTGACACGCTTCGCTCTGCACTAATGGCAGTTTGCTGTGGCTGACAATAGATGGCACCAAATCCCAATGTCAGGCCATCAGAAGCTACTGTGTGTGGTCCAGCGTGTCTGTGCCAGTAGTGGACTGGCAGACACAGAGAGGTGTCCCTTGTGAAGTGGGAGAGGGGGGGCTCTGCTAGTGGATTGTTCTAGAGCGAGAGGGGGAAGGGGGTTTATGTTTGGAGGCCATTCTAGCTGACTGTGTTTTTTTTCTTTTCTCACCATCACACCTTTATTTTTGTGCCTGTGTTGTTTCCACTGCTGCTTTTGTTTCATTATAATTTTTATCAGCTGCCTTTTTAATTCTGTTGTCCTCAACCAATTTGTGTGCTTTATTCTTTTTTTTTTTACTTTGATTACTTGATTTTGAATTTGGGTGGGATATGCCTGATGATCATCAAATGAAGTATTATTTTTATTCACCTGGATTGCCTTTTAGTGTGAGGAGAAGGAGAAAATGATTGAGGTAGGAGAAATAAGCTGCAACAGGAAGCTGGGGGCTTTTTTATTTTCATTATTATTTTATTTCACATCAAGAGGTTGTAATAAATTCTGGGGTGAGGCGGTGTGTGTGAATGAGTTTTAGCTGTTTGTTTGAGACCCATTAGTTGGATTTGGTTGCTTTCCTTGCTATAATATTCCCCAGAATTGCACACACACACAACCAGCTGCTGTACAGATAACTGCCCCATCATGTAAAAATACTCCATGTCCCTCCATGTCTGCCTTACACACTGTAATGAGCATGTTTTCTCTTCTTCTTTTTTGTATTTATTTTTTAATTTTTTTAAATCAAATCGTCCTTTTCCTGGCACCAAAACTCTGAATTCATACCATGTATGGCTTCATCCCTCAGAGCTTCCCTCCCATATGTGCACTTTACGAGTGTGTGTACATTTACGTGCATTTTTTTGTTTGAAATTCTGCCCATGCCTTTGTATTTCTGTGTGAGAACAATGACCAGTACAGTATGTGCGTACACGTTGCCTTGACTCCACATTGTGTTGTTTTTGCCATCGTAAACTGAATCACTGTGCGTGTGTGTGTGAGAAAGAGCTAGACTGTGCTTGATCCTTTTGTAAAACTACTAATGTGTGAGAGAGAGTGTGTGTGTGTGTGTGTGTATATATAAATATATATATGTTGGAGGTTTGAGGCATGAATGTGTGTGAGACGACGGGTAAATATAGCTTTGCTAACAGCCTGTGATGGGGGTGGGGGGAAGACACAGAGAGGCTGGCATAGGTTTGGGTGGCAAAAAGATTCCTGAAATTATGGCAGACTTAATGAACATTATATAGTGTGTATTCTCAGTTGTAGTTATGTTTGTTAATCACTGAGATTCATGAAATGCTGTCTAGGCTCCAACTATGACATTAACACACCTAAAAAGCTAACACAAGAACAAAAGCTGATTTCAAATTATCCTGAAATCACAACCTGTTCGAAACCGAAACTCCACTGATATGAAACTTGTAAATAATCTCATGGGTATCTGTTTTAATAAGTTGAAGATTTCCGGAGGAATTACCATAAAACAAACTCCTGTTTTTGCTCTGTAAATCATTTCATTGTTCATTTCCGTCTTCCTCACCATCAGCCACATCCCTCCTCCTCCCTCACTCATCTGCTGCCCCCTGCCTGCTGCCCTGTGCACCATCACCTCTCCTACTGAGAGCACTTTCCTCCACCTCGCATCTAATATCTGACCAAAAAATCTGAAAGAAATTGAACAAATAAAAGTGTTCTTTGTTGATAAGGAACAGGTCTTGTTTGTGTCTTCTTTTCCTCAGAGAGACTGTTTGTCCTGTAAATGGGATTCTCTTTAATAGTTATTCTCCAAATATGAATAAATATGGGTTTTACACTGTAATATGATAATAATATGCTGTACATGCCAGTGACTAAGGACAGGCTCAACATGTTTACATGAGTGTGTGCCTCAAAATCCACAGACCTTGCTGTGAGCAGTTTCATGTAGGAACTATTTTCTCTCTACCGAACTACACCTGCCAGCCGTATCAGTGCGCAGAAGGAAGCGTGCATCTACCTATGGACGAGAGGCTCATGACAGCGTGGAGCTACATGAGCCAGCAGTAGATGCCCGCTTCCTTCTGTGCAGTGATGCGGTTGATGAGTCAGGTCTGTGGATTATCTTGAGTAACCAGGTCATGATTTCTGGAAAGAGACATTGCTGTTGAGTTTTTCACATGTATTTTTTTTTGGCGCTTTGAGCACCACAAGCTGAGTGCCATCTAGTTCCATTATATTAAAGAGAAGGCAGACATCTCTACGGCTGATATCTCCAACACTCTGCAACTCACACCAAAACAATCTAGCTCTACAGGTAAGAGGAACAATATGCATTTATTTATTTTAGGGTGAACTGTCCCTTTAAATTACATTTTACTGTTGTAGCAGGTTGAGCTAGTTTCACCTTCTTTATATAGCACACAGTTAGGCGTCTGACAGTTTCTAGTCTGAGGGGGGTCATTAGATGATTAATGAAAGAATTAATGAGTGAACTTTATTGATATAGAACCTTTCATGCACAGAATGCAGCTTTACAATTTAACGGCAGAGACAAACAGCAAAGAAATCAAACCATACAATTATACAACACTAATTCAAGGAGAAATGAGAGGAATAAATTAATCAGTCAAATAAGAAAAAATACAGATAATTTTTTTAAAGAAAGATAGCTGCTAGTTATAGGCTATATTAAAAGGATATGTTTTGAGCTGTCGTTTAAAACTGTCCACTGAGCCAGCAAGTCTAATATTTAAAGGCAAGGTGTTCCATATTTTTGGGGCGTAGTAGCCAAAAGAAGTATCCCCAAAGGTTTTTGTAGTGACATTAGGAACAGATAAAAGAGCAGCTGCGGAGAATCCCAGGGTTCGATGCCATTAAGAGCCTTAAAAACCAATAGAAGGAGTTTAAAATCAATTCTAAAAGATACTGGGAGCCAGTGTAGGTTCCATAGAACAGGAGTTATATGCTCTCTCTTTTTAGTTTTTGTTAAAACTCTGGCAGCAGCAGCGTTGTGATTGCTTTGTAGTTTTACATTGGCAGATTTAGGTAGGTCAGCTATATTGCGTAGATGATAAAATGCAATTTTAGTGAAAGAATTAAAATGAGCTTTAAAATTGAGATCAGATTATAAAATGACACGGAGGTTTCCTATTTGACGTCGTGTAATGGGATAGTTGAGAAGTAAAAACAAAAGTTAGGAAAAGATGAAGTTCTTGTATCATATCATAAAGATAAATTCTGCTTCAGTCTTTGCTTTGTTGTGAAATGTTGAATATATTTACCTTTTTGGCACCAAAACATAATTTCCATTTGAGAAATTTAGAAGGGAAATGTCTCATTGGTTAAACTGATTGTAACTCAAAGACATTTAAAACATGAAGGGGCTCCTTAAGTCCCAACAGTGGATGATTGGAGTGACATTATCTATGACATCTTTAAGATGGAAAAGATTACTTTTTTCCATTAGACTACAACAGGACAGGTTTTTGAAAAGGTGGGAAAATTGGATGATGTAC
Organism: Cephalopholis sonnerati; assembly: GCA_019142605.1. NCBI lineage: Eukaryota > Metazoa > Chordata > Actinopteri > Perciformes > Serranidae > Cephalopholis > Cephalopholis sonnerati. The sequence goes on from JAGQAX010000126.1 coordinate 174,174, forward strand.
ATTAAACCTGTTTGTCCTTAGTTTGTTTAAGGTGAATTTGTGTCCTTCTGAGTTATTTCATTTTATTTTAACTGATCCTTTTTCATCCTTGTCTGTTCAGTGATTAGAGTAACATGAAGACACACCCCAGTGTTTTGGTTCATATGTGGAGTTCAATTTCCTCTTTTGTTTTTTCTTTCTTTAAAGTTGTTTTTTTAAAGTTGTCTCACTGGACCCTGAAATGATTTCATAAAAAGAAAAAAAAAAAAAAAAAGACATGAAGGCGCTCCAACCAGGCGCTTTTTTGTGTGGGATCACAAGCCATAAAAGTACCTGCACTATTTTAATAAATTTCCTTAGTTATCACCACTGCATAACTGTATATATTTGCACCCTGACATTTTGTAGCCATGGTGATTTATTTCCTCTACGCACTGCTTTTAGTCATGTTTATTAACTTAACAACTAACAGTATTCTAAACCAACGTGTAAAGACAACATCATGCCTCCAGCACATTAAAGCGACTCCAAACTAAGTGACATGAATCCCTCCCCTCTTCCACTGCAGTCTGAAGGTCCTGATGACCTTGTACCATGTGTGCCAGTATCATATGCACAGATTCTTTGGAAGTTGTCATTATGTCTCTAATATCACCAAGACAGATTCCTGCAGGCCTGTATTTGTTATGCCTGCTGCTCTACACAAGCAAGGAAAACTGATTCATTGTCCAAAAACAAGCCTTTCTCAGACTTGAAGGAGCTGTGTTTTTGCTATGTCTGTGTAGTAGTTTTCCTTTGACTCTCTCACAGTGACTCCCACAGACTTGTTGGCCATCATGCAGCCTCTACAGTCATGGCCACGTTTAGTTTTTGCAGCCCTTGGCTACAGGCTTTGTCGTGTTAAAGTGTGTATTTTTTAAAGAAAACTGACTATTAGGCCAGGGTTTGCACAGCTGACCTCCAAATGCATAACTTTATAGCTTCATAGTTTGAGGATTTACATGTTTCTACAGAGCCAGCAAACTTTATCCAGAACCTTATGCTTGAGAACTCCCCATAAAAGTCTGTTTATTCATTTTTATAGAAGTTTACAGCTGAGCAAATCGAACTACCAGAATGCCAAATTGGCCCTCAAAGGCCTCGAGGGCCGTATTTGGTGGGAATCAAACATTTCAGCAGGAGCAGGACCACTAACCCTTGTGAAACGTCTGGGGTGTGAGTTGTGCATGGCTCAGTGAGTAGCTTTTTGTTGTTTCCTGATAGCTCTGTGCAGTAGGTCGGACTCTGACCCTGGCTACTGTGGGTGGGGAGAGTGGATAGACTGGGATGAATGGAGTTTATTCTTCTGTCCTCGACTCCTGATTTGTGACCGTGAAGTGGAGGGCATGAGAAATATGAAGATGCTCCAAGCCGGTGTAACACAAATCATTTCCCCTTTTTATAAAATCAGCGGTCCAGAAAAATCCACTGGTCAAAAAAGCTGAAAACATAAACTGCAGTGTCGAATGAAATATTTTAAAAACACTTTAGCCTGGATGCTCTGACGCACTCTCACATTAATGAATGATTAATAAAGTCATAAATGACAGACTCATAGATAAGCCATAGGTCGAACCTCCCTTTTATAAGGTAGTGTGATTACAAGAGCACCTGTATGTGCAGTCCTGTTTCACTGAGCCAGACCAGTTGAGAAACAATAGATTTTGATGTCTAATAATTTACAACTTTGAGGCGTTTGTGTTTTAAGTACTTCACTTTCTGTGTCTTTATACTTCTGCTCCACCACATTTCAGGGCCCATTTCATACTTTTTATTTGAGTTATAGGCACTTTTGCAGGAATTTTGATAGCCTCAACAGAACATACTATCATTATGGTGCACACATTGTAAAAGAAACTCCAAAACTATATATAAAGATGTTCAAATCTGATAATTTAACACTGTGAAAGGAGCCATTAGATATAATGAGTACTTTTACTTTAAAGGGGCACTCCATCACTTTACCACAAGAAATTTGGTTTCCTGGACATTAGGAGTACTGTTTTTTTATTTCCTCAGTATCAGTTTGAGTGTGCACCATACTGACAGTACTTTCACTGCTTCACCTTTCTGTCAGACAGCTATTTCTGACAGGAAAGCCATAAATGGTTTCAGTTCCCCATCTATGCTCTCATCAAAGCCACCACAATCATTGACAAAACAGTCATTTTAGCATGCTGAACGCAAGAGCTGCTGGTCTACCACTGCTTCAGTCAGTTCGTTAGTTGGTGTTGTTCTGTGACTTTGGCAAAACCAAACTAACCCCTTTAAACGCCAAAGTCACACGGTGACATAAGCCATTCGAGGCGGTGGTAGACCAGCAGCGCCTGTGTTCAGTGAGGTAAAATCACTGTTCTTATCAATGGAGTCTGGCTTTGAAGAAGGTTATATAACAGCTTAATTTTCCTGTTGGAAATCACTGTCTGACATTAAGGTGAAGCAGTGAAAATACACTGAAACAAATATTATTATTTTATCATGCCGACTGACATTTGCTGCAGGTAACATACTGCCTGTGGATAAATACCCCTGACAACCCCACTTCAAAAAATACTTGTGGCTCTTTAGCCGCTCTCCAGTGGCTCCATGTGGCTTTTACAAAAAATAACATGGAAATGAATAACATTTATTTATTTATTTACATTTTAATTATATCATTCTCCAGTGGTAAAAATATGCAGCGAATACATTTTTGTTTAACATTTCATCAACTAATATGTACATGGCGCCTTTTACTCTAAATTTTGCTAAACCTCAATATCAATGGCTCATCGTGAGTCTACCTGACTGCCTATGGATTCCAAATGTTAAAAACAAGTACAAGTCTTAGAGACAAATTACAGAATTTAATAGTGTGTAGACAGGCAACACAGTAATACAGTAACAAGAAGTAGCATGAATGGCAGTTGTAAAATACCATATCGTAAATCTAAACTTGGACAATCAGCTTTTTCCATAAAGAGCTGTCAACACTGGAGCACATTACCAACTGAAATCAAACTGATTACAAGTTTAAAATTATTCACAACAAAGGTCAAATGCTGGCTAAAAACAAACCAGAGCTGTACCCACTCTAAATGCGCTCAAACTTTTAAGGGGTATTAATGTAAGCGTGTTGGTGTATTGTGGTATGTGTATTTTAGTATGTGGATTGTTGTTTATGTATTTTATTGTGCCTTCCATGTTTATGGTGTATTGTGGTTGTGTGATATTTGAAACTGTATATTTTTAACAACATTTTAGGTCTACATGTAAAAGCCCAACAAAATAAAATAAAATAAAATAAGATAAAATAAAAATAGAATTAAATTAAATTAAATTAAATTAAATTAAATTAAAAAATGATATGTTTTTACAGCCAACTCTGCAAAGTTTAAGTGCAAAATAATCATAAATAGCCTACTGCAGAGGAACCAAAAAACACATTAATGGATGCTGATTTAGACCTATTAATAATGTTGATGGGCTAATTTTAACTATTTAGGCTATGTTATCTTTATTATAAGGCTCAAATATGTTTTGCGGCTCCAGGCAGATTTTTTTGTTGTTGTTGTTTTGATCATAAGGGTTGCTGACCCCTGCTCATGTGGAAACAGCCTTCTAATACAGGCTGTTTCTACACTGTGTCCTCATATGAAGAAATCAAATTTTGGGTTTACCGGACCTTGTGTGTCATTTTACTTAATCTGGACCTCTTGTCCTCGTTCATGGACACTTTACGTCCCATCTAGTGGTAGTAAGACCACAATACACTAATCCATGTAAAATCAAAATGGCCGCCATCTCTGCCAAGTCAGTCTGCAGCTGATCCCAACACAAAAGTGGACAAGGTCCAAAACCTGATCACATGCTATGGTTAAGACTTGTTTATTTCCAATGAATAAAGTTTGTAGTTTGACATTTAGGACCAGTAACAAGCTAAGATGCTGTTAATTAGAAAGTACTCGTTTGAGGACACTGGGACTTTATTATCATTGACCATGTTTAGTTTTTTTTATACTTATCAGATCCTACTGATCCCAAATAGCTGGGAGAAATTAAAAATCCATACCAAACAAAAGTTCAGGTTTCAGGAGGATATACACTGATCAGCCAAAACATTAAAACCACTGACTGGTGAAGCGAATAACATTGATCATTTTCGTACAATGCAATGTTCTGTTGGGAAACCTTGGATCCTGACATTCATGTGGGTGCCACTTGACACGCTCCACCCACCCAAGCACTGTCACAGACCAATACACCCCTTCATGGCAACAGTACTTCCTGATGGGAGCGGCCCCCCAGGCAGGACAATGCACCATGCCACACCACAAAAAAAGCTCAGGAATGGCATGGGGGACGTGACTAAGAGCTCAAAGTGATCCCAATCCGATTGACCATCCATTGGGCATGCCGGTACCTTACCTCACAACCCACAGGACTCAAAGGACAAACAACACCTTGGTGCCAGACAGCACAGGACACCCCCAGAGGTCCTGTGTCCATGTCCAACAGGGCAGAGGCCCCACCACAGATCAGACTTGGCTCTGCCCTGTCGAGGCTTGGACAAAGGACCTTCGGGGCACTGGTTTGAGATGCTTGATCAGATTGGGATCTGGGGAATTTGAAAGCTAGGTTAATGCCTTGAGCTCTTTGTCACATTCCTAGGACCATTCCTGAGCAGTTTCTACAGTGTGGCATGGTGCACTGCCTTGCTGGGGGGCTACTTTCATTGGGGGTGCTGTTGCAATCAGTGGGGGTACTTGGTCTATAACGAGGTTTAGATGGGTGGGCAGCGTAAAGGGGCGTCCACATGAATGCCAGGACCAAAGGTTTCCCAGCAGAACATTGCATTGTAATGAAATGATCGATGTTATTCACTTCACCTGTCAGTGGTTTTAATGTTTTGGCTGATTGGTGTGTGTACATGTTTATAAATCTGCACAGTGAAGCTGAAGTGATGTAAGTGAAGCACAACTTTGAGTGGACTGAGCCTTTAAAGTTCCCTAGTTAACAACATAAACCTACAGAGATATACTGTATTAGTACAGAAGAAGTAACTGCTAGTGTTTTGCAGCTCTGTGTCTGCTGTGTGTGCAGATAAGTCATTTTGAAGTGAGGGCGGGCTGACTCAACCTGCCACTCCCCGCTCAGGCCTTCACGGCCGCGCGCCTCTGCTCCTGCGCGCGCTGTCACGCTTTACTACCAACGGGCTCTGAATTCCAGGGAGGAAGTCACCGAGATTGGGAAACGAACAACTCCGAGGGTGTCTGAAAACTAACCTGGATACGAGAAGAAACCACAACACGGCCATTCCTCGTCGGGGAACAGCAGGAACAGCCAAGTTTGGACTATGGACTAGAGGCGCCGGGTCGCAGCAGATGGAGGCGGCGAGAAGTTTGGTGTTTGTCGGGGCCGTGCTGCTCGGAGCGACGGGCGCGTTGGGCAGAGAAGGTGGGTAACTTTCTCAGCTTTTCTCGCCTTTAATTTCCCCGCTGTCAGCAAAACAAACACTCTGTCTATTCGGAATATAAAAGCAAAGTAAGCGTGTTGTGTTTGGGTGAATGTTCGAGGCTCAGCTCGGTCCAAAGAGGCTGATATGTCTCGCTCGGAGCACATTCCTCCGCGAGCCCTCGTCCTGTCTCAGTCCCTGCTGAGGCTCGTGGGATTCATGAAGCGCTGATCAGGAGGAAAATCACACCTGTCACAAAGAAGCCTCAGCACAGATTTACTGTTTGGACTCAAAACTCCGTGAGACACATTTTGCTGCACACACAAACAGTGCTGGGACACAACAGGTGAGAAATATGAGAACCTGCTTTGCAGCTTGGGGACAGATAGATAGAGACTCTGACTGACTGGTGCGTGCAGGCGGACGTTAGGCTGGTTGGCTGTACGCGTAAACAAAAACAAACCAACAATAACAGACAGCGCATTGTGTGCCAGGGATCATGACGATGTCAATTATTCACTTCTGGCTCTAAAGAGGACATTGTCTGATAGAGGGCCACTTGTCACACTTGGAGCTTGAGTGCATGCCAGTAAAACAAGAGCTAACTGAAAGTGCAAACAAGTGCATATTTGCAACATAGTCCTACAATGTTTTCCCCTTTTTATATTTTTAATATAGATATGATAATGCAAAGCAAAGGAGCATTTAATAAAGTAATTGCATCATGGCTGCATGCATTTGCTGTATGCTGTAACACTGAATATTTGATAACTATTACTTGCGATAAAAAGATATTAAAGTGTACTAATTTCTGCTTCTCTGCTGCTTTCAGTGTTCTCCTTAAAGACAAGTTGCTTGTTTAATTTGAAAAAATGGAAGGACAAATTGAACAAATTGAACACTGAAGTAAACACAACACTCACCAAACTAGAATTGCAACAAGATTTTCATGGTACAAAAACAGAATTAATATGACTATCAGCCAGCATGACCCTAAAAGGATTGAAAATGGAAGTGTTATTTTTGGTTGAACAAATGTTTTACTACTATAATCTAAACTTGAAACTATTTGGTTAATGTAAACATGTAAAAAGTCTCTCCTTAGAAAATATCTAAAATAACGGGGACATTCTCTGTCCAGTTGTTTTTTTTTGCAATATCGTAGACAAGCAAATGTACACTGTATGATAACCGTCAACTTTTATATCATAGTACATCTTGAAACTGGTACATCGCTGCAATCCTGCACCAAACATGGATGGATTACTGAACAGGCCTACCGAGTTCAAGCCCAGGGGCTCAGAGTGTTCGAGGGCCCTCTGACCTTCACTTGAAAAATGTCAAATGTCAAATTAATACACACCAACCACAAAGAGACTGAAATTGACCACCAGGAAACACGATAAGACTGGAAAGAGATGCAAAAGATCCACAAAGACACACAAAACAACCACAAGAAATCACAAAATGTCCTAAAAAGACACAAACTTACCTCAAAGAGATACAGAATCACCTATATAAGACACAGAATTACCTCAAAGGCACCCAGACGATAATAAAGAAGACCAAAAACAACCACGTGAAGACACAAAATGACCTAAAAAGACACAAAATTACCTCCATAAGACACAGAATTACCTCAAAGGCACCCAGACGACTTGAAAAAGTCCAAAAACAACCACAAGAAGACACAAACTTACCTCAAAGAGACACAGAATTACATCTAAGGCACCCAGACGACTTGAAAAAGTCCAAAAACAACCACAGAGAGACACAAACTTGCCTCAAAGAGACACAGAATTACCTCCATAAGACACAGAATTACCTCAAAGAAACCCAGGCAACTATAAAGAAGGCCAAAAACAACCACAAGATGACACAAAATGACCTAAAAAGACACAAACCTACCTCAAAGAGACACAAAATGACCTCAAAGGCACCCAGACAACTATAAAAAAGCCCCAACACAACCACAGGGAGAATCAAAATGACCTTAAAAGACACAAACTTACCTCAAAGAGACACAAAATGACCTTAGTAAGACACAGAATTACCTCTAAGACACCCAGAGGACTGTAAAAAAGACCCAAAATAACCACGAGGCGAAACAAAAGACTACAAAGAGTTACGAAATAACCAAGAAAAGACACAAAATTACCTCAAAGAATGCGTAACGACTACAAAGAGACCCGAAACCACCACAAAATCTGTGCCTCTCACTCCTATGTAGACGAGGTGGTGGGGCTCTTTGCATGTCTGTGCCCAGGGGCCCACTGTCTCAAAATCCGTCTGTGCCAATAAAAAAGGATAGCTACATTTTGAAGTGCAGTTTTCTACTGATACTCTCATATGACTAACTAAAAAAATCCGAGAGTGCAATAATGCCGTCTGTTGAGATGTGTTCATCATGATAAAACAAACTGATATATTGTTGAGCAGCCCTAACTTGCATTTTGGATTTTTTCTAATTTAGAAGAATGTTGCTTTTTTCACTGGTCTTTAATATTTGTTTCTTTTTATTTCTCTTCTTATTTGAGCTGAAACATTTAGTCAGTTTAATTGAGTAGCTGCTCTACAAAGACTGTTTTTGTGATTTATTAAGCATTAAAAGTCTTTCAAAGCAAAAATGCCAAACTTTTAATGAGTCCAGCTTCTCAGATGTTACTCTGCTTTTCCTTTTTATTACATGCACGACAATAAACTGAATATTTTTGAGGCTTGGACAGTGAAACAAAAAACAACAACTTAGGGATCAAAAGAGAGAAAAGCAACTTGAAGTTTTAACTTTGGGCTCTAGAAATGTTTTTTTCTTTTTTTTTTTAACATTTAAGGATAAAACACTTCATCTCAACCATGAGTATAATCGTTATTTGCAGCTCTAGTTTGTAGTTGTGTTTGCGTAGGGCCTCAGTATTGATAGAGATCTTTTTAAAGTGGAGTCATCAATAAATTCAAAAGCATTTAATGTCACAAGCTAATGGCACAAATACTGACATCAATAACTTTGAGAATTCCTCTCAGTACAGCCTGTATTGAATTTTATGGACATGCCCTGGTTAGGAAATAGATCAGTGCATGTCCTTTATCACCATGTTTTAGTTTTCATGAAATTCTATGAAAATCTATATATGATTAATTCATTCAAGTCCTTTTTACATTTTACTGAACTGAGTAATGTGGGTAAAAACATCAGAGTGAAGCGTCTTTGTCTTTTATTAGCTGCTACCCCCACCACCACTACACACACACACAAACAAAGCCAATAGTCACAGGTGAAGTGATTTCCAAATACAACTGCATTGTTGGTGGGAACAGGTTGGTGCACTTTGCTCCACAGTGTGTCAATCTCTGAAGCATCAGTTCAGCGTGAGCACTGCGATTGGTCCGCAACAGCTGAGTTAAGCCACGCATCATGCACAAGACTTTCTTTCAGTCTTACTTAAGTATTGTTTTGTCTACGCACACACACACACACACACACTCTCTCTCTCTCTCGCACACACACACACTTCCTGTGGCTAACCAGCGTATGATTCCAAAGGTCAGCAGTTGTGATTGGTGTTTTTCCTTCAGTGGTCCAAATGAATTATTCCAACAACCTGCTGCTCCTGTGTGAGAACATGTGTGTGTGTGTGTGTGTGTGTGTGTGTGTGTGTGTGTGTGTGTGTGTGTGTGTGTGTGTGTGTTCGGTGGCCTCAGTATCCACAGAGTTCATGTCCCCGTCACACTCCAGTGCACCCATTGAGCGAAACTCACTGTGAAGTGATTAAGTCCTACTGAATCGCCCTCAGTGGCAGGTTAGCTCAGCCAGCCGTGACTCACCAGTCTCGTCTGCGTGTTAGTGATCTAACTCACTCTGAGCAGAGGAAGGGGCCGTCAGTGGCCCTCCAGCCTCGGAGGAAACTTCTGTCACCTTCTTGTTTGCTTTTCTCTGGTTTAAGTTACACACCTGACAAATCTGTACAAGGAAACCACAGATTCAAAAGAAATCACAGCAGCCTCGTCAGGAAGTGAAGTATTTCCTTATGAAGAAAATAGTCATGCTGACTTTGGTTTTCAGTGCACATCGTCGGCAGAGACCAAGTTTAAACTCAGGATCTGTGTTTCGGAGGTTGTGTTTCAATCCTCTATCAATGTAACACTTCATGGTTGTTAGAACTGGACAATAATGCAGAAATAGGAACATCCTGGTGGCCAAGGGGTTTAAGACGCCGGCAATGTGCCTGAAATGAGTCAGACTGGCGGTCTTTGTTTCATGTCATCCCTACTGTCTGCCCTCCCTTATTTCCTGTCACCTCTCTACTGTTGCTGTCGAAAATGAAGACAAAAATGCCAGAAAAAAACTTTAAAAAACACGATTATTTCAACTCAGTATTATCATCGATCCTTTCAGTAGAATTATATATTAATAAAATAAAAATACAGAGCTATTGTGGTACTTCATGCCTCCTTTATTTAGTGCTACTGTTTGTTACAAACAGGTCTATTAATTGTAAAATTGGATTGAGTAATGTGATACAGATCAGTTTCATACTATAAATAATAACATTTGGATTGCCAGGTAGTGTATAAAGAGGCATGGGTTTCTCACCATAAATAATAATTAGTAATATTAATAGTTATTTAATCTATCAGTAAAAACAATTTAGGTGTCTGCAGCATTTTTTTACCCAGAATAAATAGTCTAAACACATTATAAATGGTGCCTCAGTGATACTGAGTCCGTTACCAGTCTGTTGCTGTAGAATAAGAACTTAAGGAAATGCAAATTAAAGTTTTGCACAGAATTACACCTAAAACATATTTGAAAATGTCTTCTATTACACTTAGCATCACTATAGAGTTTACTGCAATAAACACTAGGGCTGCAACGATTAGTCCACTAATCGATGACTAATAGACTATTAAAATAATCAGTGACTATTTTAGTAGTCGACTAATCAGTTTGAGTCATTTTTCATAGAACAGTACAATAAAAGTACCCCAAAATACTCTTATTGCAGCTTCTTACGTTCAAATATTGGCAGCTTTACACACTCTCCCATGATGGTGAACTAAAACCCTTTGGCGTGAGTACGAAACAAGACATTAGATGACATAATTTTGGGGTTTGGGAGAGACAGACTGACATTTTTCAACATTTTAACACATTTTTTGATGAAATGACTAGTCGACTAATCGAAGAAATAATCAACAGATTAGTCGACAATGAAAATAATCGTTAGTTGCAGCCCTAATAAACACAGACTGCAATGCTGTATATTAAGTAAGGGATAATGTAGAGCGAGCCAGTCACTATAGAGAAATAAACCCAGACAGGGTGATGCAGGACCCCGACGCGAAGCGGAAGGAAGGAATGAAGGAATGAAAACAGAAGAGTTATGGTTGGTTGAATAAACTTTTTATTACTGTAATTGGAACTTACGACCTTTTTGTTAATGGAAATATGCGTAAAAAGTCCCCCCTAAGAAAATAACTAACATTACGGAAAATTCAACGTCCAGTTGCATTTTTTTTCCTCCAATATATAGATAGGTAAATACGTTTATATCACAGTATACCTCGAAACCGGTGTATTGCTGCTACCGTAGTTGTGTGTTATGAATATTGTGATTATCCAGCCTTGGTCTGGACAACATACCAGTATTTCTAGTTCATAGAGCTGCAGCGATAAATTGGTTAGTTGTCAGCTATTAATTACCAACTAATTTGATAATCGATTAATTAGTTTCAGTGATTCATTTAAAGAAAAAGCATCAAAATTCTCTGATTCCAGCTTCTGAAATGTGATTTTTTTTTTTTCTGGTTTCTTTCCTTCTCTGTGACAGTAATCTGAATATCTTCGAGTTGTGGACAAAACAAGACATTAAAGAACATCATCCTGGGGTCTGGAAAACACTGATCAACATTGTAGACCAAACAGCTGATCAGTTAAGCAAGAAAATAATCAACAGATTAATTGACTTTGAAAATAATTGTTAGCTGCAGCCCTATCCATCAGTAAAATTAAATAACATTGGTAGATTAGACATTCAGGTTATATATTATAATCTAATACCTGAACTGATAGATTATAGATTCAGATTTTATATTGTATAACTTGAATGATGACACAAAACCTTCTTTAAATTAATACTACAACGTAATCGTACGGTCAGATTCCCCTCAGAACAAAAATGTTGTGTACTTGCAGGCTTCCTGACAATCTCAGTTTAAGTTTCATTATCAGACAGACCAGTGTGATGAGCATCTGCTACGTCACCTGGCATCTGATTATCCACACTGAAACAGAGCGATTGGTTCTTCAGTTTTTGCTTGATATCACCCCGTCCTAACGTCCTAACGCAGCCTTAGATTCATGACCTTTTAATCATTAACTGACTCTTTGTCCCAACTGTTCATGTACAATTCTTTCATATGAATTATATTTAAATGTAGCTGCAGATGCTTTCAAACTGTAGTAAACATGTAAAAAGAAGTATGCAGGAGATACCCTGATGCAGTGGTGTTTGTGTACGTGTTTGTGATTGTAGTCTACGCATGACACGCTGAATGAGTGAGGAGCTCATGTGTGTGGCTCCAGTACAGTACGGATCCTGTTCTGCTTGTCTGTTGAGCAATACCTGTTTTTTCTTCCTGGGCCGCAGAGTGAAGGGGAAGAAAGAATGTGTTCAGGGAGGTTGGGAGACATGTGAAGTTTATGCAAGACACGCTAGGATTAGCATTGTGTTAGAATCAGGAGTGACATGTTAAATCTGAGGGATAATAAACTGACAGGAGAGAAAGTCCCGTTGGATCAGCTTGCTCTGTTTGTGTTGAGCTTTGAAGGGATCTGATCCATTAGAGGAGAGTCCAGGCCAGACGGAGGATCTTGTTGACTGCTCTGGTGTGTCACGCTGCAGGCTTTTCCACCACGATTCAATCCAGCTCTTGCAGTAGCATCGCTGCCACTGTGTTTCCGTCACTTACCGTACACACGCAGGTAAACACAAGCGCACACTCCCTGTGCTAACTGGCACGTTGCCACACACAGGTGTGGCTTCAAGCTGGCTTTCAGTTTGCAGACAGTCACAGCCAGTTTACAGTCACCACATCCTCTCCTGTAGTGAGCCAGATTAGGTCTCACATCAAGTCATATCGATTCCTATAAGCAGGTGTGGGACAATAAGAAAATTTAATGTCAGGATTAGCCTGACCAAAATAACTGTGATTTACGATATTATCCTGATAATCCTCAATATATTTAAAACTCTTAAAATGACTCTAAAACAGACTGTTTGCCTCACAGTTTGTTACGAAACAAATATATTGTCTGCATCACAGATAGGACACGTCTTTTTTTTTTTTTTTGTGAACACCTGTCTTAGCGAAAAATAAATAATCTTTAAAAAGCCAGACTGTTCAACTGTTTGAAATGGCAACATATCTTGAATCTCAAATGTGCAGATGAATGATTAGGTCTTTTGTGTTCTTTGAGTTTGGTGCATATGCAGTCTGCTTTTGCAGAGTCCATTTTATCATTAGTTGTCCAGCAGTCTCTTTGGGTGCTGCTGGACATTAGGGGTGGGCAATATGGCACTAAAATGGTAGCACAATATTTCAGGGTATTTTTGCGATAAGGGTATTCTTGACGAAAAGAATATTATTATTAATTTAACTGTTTGACTTCAAAGATTAAGCAAAAACTATACGAAAATGATCTCTCATTTCTTTAGTTTGTAAACAGAGTGAGATTCAGATTCTGTATACAATACTAATAGTTCAACAAAATAAAATCAACCACAAATTACACATTTAAACAGCTCCCAAATACAAAAAATGTACCCTGGGATCTCTCTCTTTATATAAATCAACAGGTGATTATTTTTTAACAAAACCCTAAATGATTGAGTTGTTTTTTTTTTTCCACCTGGACCTTTATGCTCTGCCATTTCTCCTCTAATCATCACGCTGTAACCTGTGACAGGCTGTTATGATACCACAACTATCATACAGTCACATATATGTAGTTTTTTGTCCAGCCAGGAGCGTCACATATGTTTACATTACCAAAGATTTATGACAAAATGACTTGATGACACCGACTCCGCACGGCGCATGGTAAGAGAGGAGAGGGAGAGACGCTGTGCTGCTGCCAGAGGAGCCGCTGACTGAGTTCCCTCTGAGCGGTAACTCGCTAAAAGAGTCTGAGAAGTCCGGGGCTGTTCATAAAACATTCAGGACGCCACAGTTTATTCCACACTACTGAAGCTGCTCCTCTTTTTGGAACCACCGCGAAATTTGTACAAATTTTGCTTTCAGCCATGCTTGTTGTTGCTGTGGGTAACAGTATGATGTCACAGGTCAACAAGTCGAAATATCGCAGGTATCACGATATGAATTTTTCATATCATGATATGAAAAATTAGACCAGTATTATCCATAATGGAAATTCACCACAGTGACCTTATTTTGAGTGTTTGTTATAATGATCCATGATAAAGTTGTATATTGTCACTTACAAGACAAAGTCTGTCCGCAAGCCTTGTCCGCAACAACATAAATAACACGGGAAAAAGCCTCCAAACAGTTTTCTTTAAAGGCACTGATAGTAAAAAGCTCTCAGCTCAAACCTCTGCTCAGTTGACCACCCGTTGCACACACCTTAGCAAGTTACATTATATGATCCAACCAAAGTGCTTCTCAGATAGTCTGAACCCCCCTCACCTTTTTGACGTCAGGATCATGTACGCTGCGTTTGACAATGTCTGCAACTTTTTAAAGAACAGACAACCCAACATTCCCACCTGCTTCATGCTGTGATTGACCAGCTGTGCAAAGGTGAGAAAGTAAGCAAGGTTTGGATTTCTCTTAAGTGTAGTTTATGCTAGCTGTAGTGTCCCCAGTGTGAGGTTTGGGCACCAAAAAATGACTCAGTCTTGTCTTTTGTGCAAGAAGGCTCTGAAAGTTGTCTTGGCGCTTGGCTGTGCACCTCTGAATTTTTGTAACCAGGTACCTACTGTGCACATTGTGCCTCTCAGTTCAAAAGGGACACCTTTGGCTGAGAAGGTTTTGCCTATACAGACATCTCTACAACTCTTCGCTGAGAGACCACAGGGACAGTCAAATGGCTTTAAATTTCACAACCACAGGGTGTTGAAGAACACGAGAGATCACTGTAAAAGATCAAAAATAGTCATGGAAAGTGTGGTGACCCGGGGGAAACATAACGGTATGAGATACTTTTATAGGTAAGTGGTAAGTGACAGTAATACTTAGAGTACATAGTGTATGAAATTATTTGGCCGTGTGTTGGTGTTTACTACTGTTGCCAGGCAACCTACTTATCTGGTTATGTTCTTCCGTCAACACTTGTTGATTTCTTGCTTATCCACAAAATATTTTGTTTGTACGCTACCTGTTGTTTGGAGGATATCGCAATGAACAATGCATTAAGCGTAGACGCCTCTGTGCAAGCCCGTAGCTTGTGCACCATCTACAGAGGCCCATGTCATGCTGTCTTGTGAAAGTATAAACAAAACTTAGAGCTGTTTTCATTCTTTCCACAACTACCTCTGTCATTTTTTTGTGTACAAACACATGCTACAAAATGAATGTCTTCTAGGAGAGACAATTTGAAACTCATTCATTATTGTATACATCCATATTTAAACATTAAGCATCTCCCTGCTCTCTAAGATGGCAAACTTTTTCAGAAAACTATAGAGACATTTGCCTTGCAATGAAGCCTGGTGATGTATGGTGCAAACCACTTTCTCATCCTACTTTTCAAGTTCCTGTGATGCATTAAAACTTGCTTCTGCATTTACACCACTGCACCTGGGGGGACGGGGCCTTTTCCGTTGCTGCTCCCACCCTCTGGAACTCACCCCCTAAAGACATCTGAGACTCCTCCTCATTTTCCCCTTAAAAGTAAACCCTAAAAACACACCTTTTTAAAACTGCGTACAACCTGTAAATTCAGTGTACTTCGCCCTTTCTGCTTTATTTTCCCCTCTGCCTCCCTATGGATTTTTTTTGTGGTTTGCTGTTCTCTGTAAAGTGTCTTTGAGTATCCTAAAAGTGCCATATAAATCCAGTGTTTTTTATTATAACACCGAATGAGATCAAAATGACTGCTTGGTTTTTCCAAATGCAAAGACATAGGCGTGAAAAATGTTAAGGCTGGCGTGTCAGGAGCCTCATGAACACAGAGGAACCGGACTGTCATCGAGTAAATGATCAAAATGTGAACAAAAGGCAGGAAATTCTCTTGTTAACCACAGAAACACCTGACCAGTGAAAGTTTCAACAGCCACGTTGCCACAGTACGCTGCACAGGACCAGCACTAACATGTTTAACTCTGTGTGCTTGTGCTTGGATGTCAGTGGCAGTCATTAGTTGTGTGTGTTGACTGGGTGACCATCTGGACACAGAGACCGTCTTGTGACCTGCAGGGTCACAGGTTGCTTACATGTCTTTGAGCAAGACTCTGAACTACAACCTGGTCCCTTCCCGACCCCCTCACTGCTGAAACACATACATGTGTGTCATCTTTTAGATATGCAAAGACACACATTCCTGTGAAATGACACTTTCCAGAGTCCAAAAAGAGTTGGGCAACGACTCATGCAGTCTGAGAAACTGACAGGAAGAAATGAATGGGAGAAGAGAGGGGAAATTCTGAGTGAACGTGGCTCTGGGAGCAGGTAAAGAAGAAGAAGTCCTGAGTGAATTAAAAAGAGGAAGGTGGTGATAGTGACATGGCAGTGAGCAGATAGAGCAAAGTAAATGATAAAAGAGGGAGTATTTTAGGCCACGGGGATGGAGGGGTGGGCAGCTCCTCACAAGGCCACGCATGCACACACACACGGCCGTTGCTGAGAGACTTTTGGAGAGCAAACAATGAGGGAGTAAAAGGGGAGGAAGTTGAGAACTGGCTTTACACACACTTTTTTAGAAATGGAAAATCTGCTCTGTTGTGCTTTCTGTTACGGCACATTTACCTAATCCCCCGAGCTGGAGCTGTCTGTGTTGCTTGTGCATGTGTGTGCGGCAGTTTGTGGCGATCACAGAGTTCCAAGGAGCCGGTTTTTGTTTCTGTTTAGATATTCTGTCTTATTAAAAATGATTTAAATGCCAGAGAATAAAAACACGACTCCACTCTTGGCTTGGCATGTGAAGCTATTTTCCATGATGACATCACTGAAGGAGGCAGTGATTAGTCATTTGATTTGATATTTGACACAAGCTGCAACGACTGGGTGTGTATTTTTGGCCGTCGCTCCATTAATCATAGATCCATTTGCCGCAGTAGCTGTCAGATTTTAATGTGGACCTTATTTACGCTTTATGACCCAATATGTCTTCGCAGGAGTCAGGTTCTGAGTGTGCAGCCATCACCAGGAAACCTTACACGTGGCGGACGCACATACATGATAAAAAAGCACATATTCACTGAACTTTGTTGAACCTCAGTGTATCATGAAAATCTCCCTCCCGTCTGCCAGTACTTCCTGTTCCTGCGATGATGTATCTGAACCCCCTCAGCCGTCTTTTCCAAAAGGAGGGACAGAGATAGCACAGGGGAGAGGGGGGGAGGCTTCAATCAGTAAAAGTGGGTTGACTATTGAAGGGCTGTTGGAGGGGAGCCAGAGGAAGTCATTTATAACCTCAGCAGAGGAGGGACTGTCCACTGTGTGACTGCCTGCTGAAGCATGGGAGCTATGTGTGTGCGAGAGCCCCCGTGAATTGTAGCGCTGTATGACCCTGAATGTAATGCCGTGTGTGACCCACTGTGGGGAATCTGTGTGCTCTGCTGCCAGTGGAAACTATATCGTATACACCAAGAGACAAATCTGAGGCAGCGCATATGGTTTGTGTTTTATCCAGTCAAGGCCACCAAGTCAAAATATGTGAAGTCCAAGTTCTTACAGTCATCTTTATTTGGAGTTTCAACATATAACACAAAGTCCTCTGCCCATAACTATAAATGTGCAACACTGCGTCTTACTGTAGGTGTGAGAGAATGAAGTTTGAAGCCATTTAAGAAGCAAAAAATCAACTTTATTTGAATATTTTGTCTAGAAATCACTATATTTGCTGAGTTTACACTCATAGTATATACTCAAAAAGTAAAAAAAAAAATTGTAGGGCTGCCACTAATGATTATTTTAACTCTCATTTAATGCGTTGATTATCCCTTGGACTAATCATTTTGTCTATCCACTTTATTCCTGAGGGGACTACTGTAGAAATGATCCACTTCCTGTGAGATAGTGGAAGTAGCAGTAACCTAGTTAGTCCCAGTGGCTACAATTGGTGGCTAACTGCCAACACTGGTTCTTTTCAAAAGTAATTTGCCTTCAGTTTAGCAAATACTAACTTATTTTTCAACAAATATTTAACTAATGTTACCATAGCATTTTCTAAAATGTCTTTGTGGAGCTCTGGTACCTGTTGCACTGTCCATGTCTGTAACGACTAACAACCAGTCTAAGCTAAATTTTTGTCTTCAGCAACTGTGGGTTGAACATGTGACCAGAACAAAAAGGGATTGTTCCTGTTGCCAAAGGTGTCATTGATAGGAGAAATAAAACCACAAGAGTTTGACGAGACATCGAGAAGGTCCATCACTCAGCGTCAGTACATGATATCCCTGTCTTTCCTTGTCTGACATTAAAATAAACTCTGCAACATGCCTTGAAATATGTATTTAGTCATTAGGGCTGAGAATGTGTTACTGATTTACCGTACTTCCTTTATGTCAGATAAAAAGATGAATGCCAAAAGTTATTTCTTTTACTACTACTTTATATTACTATTACTGAAGTCTGCTGCTAAATTCAGCGTCATGTTTCAGTCAGAACAGGTTTTAATAAATCAGAATAAAAAAAAATGTATGAACTGTCGTTAACGCAGACGAGCGGAGGATTAGCTGGGAAACATCACATTTATTCACTTTACATGGAGCCACAGTTAATACTGAATTATGTTAAATGTTTGCCGAACGTGTTAGTATCTCTTGATAAGTCATCAGAAATCATAAATCATCTTTAGAAGGAGCAGATGTTTACCTTGAGCTAGCTCGGGCCATGTTAAAGTTAAGGCAAGGCAAGCTAATTGTTAGCATGTTCGATTGAAAAGGACAAAAAAACAATGCTTTGAGATGGCTGTCAGAGATGGCAGAGGTATGATCACATTATCCTGTTTGAGCTATAACAGGTGGTGTGTTCTACATTTTATTTCCCAATTGCTCTTGGAAAGAAGAATAGAGTACTATAAAAAAAGGTGTTACCATTGGAAACCACCGGTTTCGGTTCAACGCAGGAAGTTGCGCCCATAATTCACCAAGGTATCATGGGGGTTAGGAATGAGGTGGATAAAATGTAAGATATAGTGAGGAATGTCTCAATTTTCCCTGAGTTTGATGTGTTAAGATGTGTCTTTAGATTCTTTATTTTGTCTGGTCAACAGTCCAGAACCCAAAGATAATCCACCTATAATGATATCAGCCAGAAAAAAACAGCAAATTGTCACATTTAAGATGTTTGCCAAATAAATAACATCAATAATTCCTCGGTGCACTAAACAGACTAGTCAACAGGAAGTGTTCAGTATTCAGCACAGCTAAAGTTACTATCTGTTTCTAAGTGGCCTCTGTGTTGTGAATTTAAATGTATTTGAAAGACATCAAATCAATGTTTATGTGAAGTAATTTAGGGATGCATGATATGGATTTTTTCCAGCCAATACCAATGAGTGATAATTGCTACTGTGAAAGACGGTCCACAATGGCAGCTAATGTTTTGCTCTCTAGTCAGCGGTGGTCAGCGTGCTGCAGGTGTTGTTGTTGTTGATGCTGCCCTTGTTAAGTCAGTGAAAGCAGTCTGGCTTCCTGATATCTACGCTATTTATGTCTATAATTTAATTACTGGAATAATAAATAATAATAAAAATGTCCCATTATTGCTGATAATTTATCAGCTTGTGCATCCCTAAAGTAATTATTTCATTATAATGCCTTCAATGAGTGTCATACATTTGTACATACCTTTGTTTTCATTGCAGTTAATGGAAGGTTAATTTTAATGTACATATTAATTACATATTAGACAGGGTGCTGGGGCCCTGATGGAAGTCAATGATGAGAGTCAAAGATAACTTTTGAAATACTTTTTTTTTTTTTGCCGTTAAATTAATTCCCAGAACTACGTTTGTGTCTTAAGTGGACAGAAAAACATTCACAGTGTTGATGAGGAAGACTTTCATGTCCTGTTGTGGGTATTTTTTCATATACTGCTTGCTTTCCAAATGATTTTTAATGACAGTAAAACGAGAACGTTAATGAGAAAGTTTCAAATAGTATCTTACATGTATGGTGTTATCTGTGTTGCAGTGTGCCTGGGTACAGACATGAAGCTGGCCCTGCCCTCCAGCCTGGAAAATCACTACGAGACCCTGAAGCTGCTCTACACCGGCTGCCAGGTTGTCCATGGCAACCTGGAGATCACACATCTTCATGGAAACCCTGACCTTTCCTTCCTACAGGTATATACAGAGCAGAGGTTGTGTTAGACTTTTTTGTCATCCATCACTTTGACGGACAAGTTTGTAAAAACGTATTAACCATTATTTCAATTTTTTAAAGGTGTGCTATGCAGGATTTTCATGAGTAATGTACAGACTTAAAAAAGTAATACTTCTCAGTCGTCACTTATGAGCCGCTAGAAGTGTGTGGAGGTGAATTTTTTTTTGCAGAGACTTTGCCTTCTGCCTGTGTTTTTTAATTTTCTTCTTATTTTGTCGTGTTTGGGATGCTCAGGGGAGGTTGTAACTTTATGAAAAGGTAGGGACCTGGTGCCGGACTGTGAGAGGCAGGCATCCAAGAGGAAGCTACGAAAAAATCATGGATGCAGTGGCAAAAAAACGCAAATATAGCAGGGCGTAACGCAAAGCAGACAAAGCTGGGGCTGGCTTACACTTTCACTTTCCCAGGCAATACTGTTTAGGAACAGTAACTGATATGTTCATCCATTTCTTAACTGCTTATCCAGGGCTGGGTCGCAGGGGCAGAAGGCCGAGCGTGTTCCTCTCCCCAGCGACGGGAAAAATATAAAGAGACTCCAACTGTGCGGTCACTCTTCATGTCAACACCACATGAAGCGCATTAATATTTTTTTAACACCATCACAGTTATTGAGCTTTTTAAGAAAACATGGGACACTCATCTGCATTGACATTTTGCAGTGGTATGTAGTGATTTAGCCGACCAATGCGGTGGCTAAAGCCAGCCAAACAATGAGGTCATGCATGTGAGCTCAATGACAAGACTAAAGAATAGCCAAATAATATGCACACCACCACCTGGAGAGTTGCTTAAAGTTCCAGTAGATCATTCTCAGTGTCCTGATTGGTCAAAATGATGTCAGAAAGTGACAGAAAATTTTTGGTTAACACAACCTCTGATACAGAGTGTGTGTATTCTGTAATAGTGGCTGCATTAGATGACCCAAAAGAAGCATATTCATTAGTTATAAAACAAATATGTTATATAATATATTTTAGCCAGTCCACCTGTTTTTGTTGCCACAACTGACTCATCATTTTGTTTTCTTTCTCAGGGGATCGTGGAGGTTCAGGGCTATGTACTTGTAGCCCATGTGTCAGTGAGTCTGTTGCCTTTGGACAACCTTCGGATCATAAGAGGCAGCCAGCTGTACAACTCCAGCTACGCCCTGGCTGTGCTAGACAACACTCAGGGTGGACAGGGGCTCAGGACGCTCCGGCTTCGCAGCCTCACAGGTCAGATAATTGTACAGTGGAGCTCAGAGTTGATGCCCAAACCCAGTATGACCACACTGGACTGGAGTGGGTTGGGACTGTATGTTTGAGCTGTTTTGTAATGTTAACAGTTTCTTCAGGTTTTAAACTGTTATAGGAAGTCAAACATGTTCACACGTACTGGGCTTTGATTTATTGTAAATGTGAATGAATTTTATACCCTCCTTTCATCCACCATCTGTTACCTACTGTAAGGATAAGTTTATGAGCTCCTCTTACGTATCGTCTCCCCTGCAGAGATCCTGTTGGGTGCGGTGTATATTTGGGGGAACCCCCAGCTGTGCTTCCCAGACCCCCAGAACATCGTCTGGAGGGACACTTTGGATGAAAAGAACATTGATGCCAAGCTGCACCGACTGCAGCCTCGGGCCCCTAAATGTGAGCAGCTGATTGACTGATTGAAATATTGAACATCCTGCTGGGTGGTACAGGAAGAGAAGCTTCACTTGTTTCCTGTGTGCCACAGTAAACACAGAACGACTAAACGGGCAGCACATTATGTCTTTAGCAACACTAGTGCTGTGGCTCTAGTCATTTTAGTGACTTTGGTGATCCTCTAATCACCCAACCACCACGTTTTATGGCTAATTACTTTCGAAACTAATGACATTCCCACTAACTGTTGCCTCACAATGCTAACAGGCTAAACTAAGATGATGAACTCAGGGAATTTGAATTTGTAGCAGTAGCTTCTTAGCCTTGTTTTCCTCCTGTTTAGTTATGGGTGCTCAGCTCTCCTCATTTGCTGTTGTGTTCCTTCTGGTTCAGGTCCAAGTTGTTCGCCTGCATGTGGGATAAGCTGCTGGGGAGAAACGGCACAGGACTGCCAGACCTGTGAGTTAACATCATGTGCACACTGTGACACTGACACTATTTAGTAGGGCTGTTACAGTACACAGAGGTCACGGTTCATTGTGAGTTTGGTACAGCAGGAAAAACAAAGGCATAATTTAAACATTTCATTGTTTTCCACTGAATTACAGTTGTAGTAGTATGGTAGCATGACATGCGATACTAAAATCCGTTTTGGTTTTATTTTGTCTTTAAATCGTGTCTGTGTCCGTTTGTATCATTCTGTGACCCCTCCCTAAATTTTGACATTTTCAAGGGTCCGTTGCAGCGCAGGCGGAGCTCCTCATGAATTTTTCTTTTCCTCAGCTGCGCTTTGTGAGTCACGGGGTGAATAATTCATCTGTTTAACTGTTCAGAGCTGATCAGATCAGGTCGATGGAGAGGACCAGCTGCTGCAGAGGCGAATTAGACCCAGTTTAGACCCAGTAGAATGAACAGCTCAGTTTAATTGTCAGTGTGCCTGACGTTCTGCTGCTCCATCTGTGCCAAGAGTATGCTCTGCTGCGCTCAGACAGCGTGGTGCTACCATTAACCAAACAGTGTATATATACTTTATCAGCACTCCTAATGAAGAGTCCAGCTCCAAAAATAGAAAAGCTGTTTGTGGTGGCAGGTGTTTTAATCACCGTGGGCTGCCCCAAATAAATGAATGTGTGGGAAACCCTGCATTTCTTTTAATTTATTTGAGCACAGAGTAGTGCAAGTGTCAAAGACAGACAAAATCCTCTTGCTGGGGACTGAGGTAACATTTTACCCACTTTTTTAATTCTAAAAATAAGGAACATTTTAACTCTTCTGTACTACACCAAACAAGCACTTTCCCAAAAGGCAGCATATTTAAAGAATAAAAACACTCAAACATTCATCATTCTGGTGATCAGCACATCTGGGTGATGTTGCTGAGTGTGTGTTTGCATGGTCAATGTGTTTCCATTGACGTATCCTGCAATGGTTGAGCAAAGCCGACTCATCATATACACAACTCACTGTTGCTGTTGTAAAAAACACAAAAATAATTGCACTGTGACCCCCGTACAGTGACACATTTCTCACAAATACATGACCTGCTATAGCCCTACTATTTGGTTTTCACTGGACCACGTCCAGAGCAGGTGAAGTACAGCTGAAAATTTTAACTTTTTTGTCTTTGTTTAAAGTGACCCGTATCAAATGTGCATCTGGCTGTCAGCGGTGTAAAGGTCCCCTTCCCAGTGACTGCTGTCACATGCAGTGTGCTGCTGGATGCACAGGACCAAAAGACTCAGACTGTCTGGTAAGTTACACACACGCACATGAATTTATCAGAGATTTGTTTGTTTGATATAATCTCACAGACACTCTTTTGTCATTTGTGGAGTAACATGGTTCCTCATTCTTCTTCTCTCCAGGCTTGCCGTCACTTTAACGACAGCGGTGTATGTAAGGAGAGCTGTCCTCCTCCCACTATCTACGACTCTGTCACCTTCCAGACCAAACCCAACCCAAACAAGAAGTTTAACTTTGGAGCCACCTGCGTCAAGACGTGTCCTTGTGAGAACTTATTTTGAAGTTTATCCATCAAAGCTAAAACACAGTGCTCAGTAATTGGCCACTGTGCAGCTCTGCTGGTGCACCTGATGAATACGTGTCTTGCTGCAGGGCGCCTTGATGTTAGTAGATAGTGAGGGGAAAAGGAGGAGAAAAGATTATTAATTTGCTTTCCTTGCCAAAATTTCCACACTCCAGGGATTCACTCCTGGCAATGTGACAATCACATTCCTGCTGCTCTGATGCTTTAGGCTACCAGCTTCCCATTTCATCATGCGTGATTCATTTTCTTCTTGCTGCAAAGACACCCTCTGAACACTTTGTCTCCCTTCTTCCTTTTATCTGTAGATAACTATCTGGCTATGGAAGTGGCTTGTACTTTGGTTTGTCCCGAAGCCAACCAGGAAGTTGTCATCACCCGCCCTGATGGAAACGAGACGCAGAAATGTGAAAAGTGTGAAGGAGACTGTCCCAAAGGTGGGAGTCATTTTGTCTTGTGGGTCAGTCTACATTTGGACAAGATACAGTGTTTACATACACTCTGTGGCTGCTTTTTTTAGGTTCACCTGTGCACCTACTTCAGCAGTGTAATGCACCATGTCACAAAGCACACGTCATCTCAAACTGGTTCCACAAACATGACAATGACGTCATTGTGATCCAATCTCAACCCCATAGAGCCCCTTTTAAGTGTGATGGAATAGGAGATTCACAGCATGAATGAGCAGCCGATAAATATGCAGCAACTGCTTGATGCCATCACGTCAACATTGGAGTGTTTCCAGCACCTTGTTAAATCCGTGCCGCAGAGAATGCAGACCTTTCTGGTGCCAAAAATGGACCATAGCCAATATTAGAAAGGTGTATGTAATAAAGTGGCCACTGAGTGTAAACAGTACTTATACAGACGTCCAATAGGGCAAAAACAATTTCACACTATGTGGCTCAGATGTTATACCTAACCTTTATACATAATGGTGTGGAGTAATTTAAGTCATGCATTCTCCACATGCATGACGTGGTGCTTCAGTACAGGTGATTATGATTAGCGCTGCACATACTGATGTTCTGATGCCACGTATGCTGATGATGCAAAGTGATCCAACCTGTTTCTGCAGCAACAACTTGTTGTTGTTGTTACACCTGAATCAGGACAATTGGATAACTTGGATAATTTATGCCTTGTAAAAAAGAGGGCAGAGTGCCAAGATTTCAATTTTGGCTCAGCCTTTTATGACAGATGTTAATACTGTTTGCCTTCCTTTGAAGGTTTCCAACTACTCTCACTAAAACTCACTAAAACAGAAATTACTGAAATCATGCTGTTGAAGGTGACTTGTGCTTCTGTTTAATCATGACAGTTTTCAGTTTCTTTTCTAAAACAATGTCAATGCCAAGATAGCTTATTATTTATCTGAGACAGTTTGTATTTATTAAAAGCAGCACATGCGGTTGATGCTCAGATTTGCGAAAATGAAACCGAGTATCCTATCTGTCATGTTTATTTATTTTTTGCTGTGTAACACTAGACCAATGCATCCATAATTTAAAACACTCACATTATAATTATATATAAGGAAATACC
Source organism: Cephalopholis sonnerati (assembly GCA_019142605.1). Taxonomy (NCBI): domain Eukaryota; kingdom Metazoa; phylum Chordata; class Actinopteri; order Perciformes; family Serranidae; genus Cephalopholis; species Cephalopholis sonnerati. The sequence goes on from JAGQAX010000126.1 coordinate 199,413, forward strand.
ATCTTCTTTGATGATTCGGCTGGATTATTGTTTGTTTAACCCTGTGAGATTTGGAGCGACATCCCTTTTCTTGTGCTGCTTACAGATGCCTTTTGCTTGTATTTAAACCTTTGAACCCTGAGGAAATTGGTGCAATTTATTTCAGAGACATGGGTCAAAAAGGCAATGAGCAACTTGGTAAGAATTGTCCTACAAATGGAAAAAAATAATAGATTAATAGAAAAAAAACTAGGGGGAAAAAACTGAGAAAACTATATTTATGATCATAATTATAATCATTATTATTATTTCATTTTAAAATGATGTTACAGAATTATTATAATTATTAAGCACTATTTCCAGGTCATTTCTTTGTTTATTTTTAACTTTTAACTTTCTTTCTCTTCCCTTTTTTTTTTTTTTTTTTTTTTTTAAATTAATACAATATATTAATACAAAATATAATAATTTACTTGTTTTATTTTTCTCTTTTCACTAATTTCTTGGATTATTTCCTCTTTTGTCGGTAATTGCCTTCTCCCCATGTTTTAAAAGACATCAAGCCAATTTGCACAGTTTTCAAAGGGTTAAGTTGATTGCAGGAGGAAAGACATCAAATGGTGGGAGAGTTAAATTGACAAACCACTAGCTCAAACAATTTGTCAATCACCTTTTACCCTCGCTGTTTGATGCAATTCAACACACTATATTTTATTATATGCTGATGATATCCTGGTTTATATGGAGGTCGGTTGATAATTTTTTTTTCTGTTATATTGAACATCTTCAGTTTAACTTAAAATCCATTGCCATGGTTTGTATTGCAGTGTGTTATGGTCTGGGCATGGACAACCTTGGTGTCATGGAAAACCATGGCGTCACCATGGTAACATCGTCAAATGTGGAGCAGTTCAACAAGTGTAAGAAGATTTTTGGCAGTCTGGCCTTTCTCCCTCAGAGCTTTGCAAGGTAAGAGACACACAGGCCAAATACAGAACATACATACAGTTTTAGCCCACAAAGATATGAAATTAGAAATGACGAAATTATTTACGCAATTAGTAGTAACCACAAATGGCAGCTTAATGTCTTAGACTTTATACCGCCATAGAGCCACATCCCTTATGTTCAGCCCTTTAAATATTTGAGTTTACAGCAACTTTTGTGGAAGGTGCTTTGTGCAAGTCAAGAGGAACGTTGCCACCCAGGCCGAACCCTTTAGATCACTGTACTCAAATGTACTTCAAACCCAGACTTGAATGTTTTTCACTTTTACAGTATCTTTGTGTCAACAAAGAAAAAAAGAACTGCTTTTGTGTCTTTTCTCCTCATCGCGATTATTTGATTTAAATGGAATCTAATGCAAACGCATTAGAGACATTTCTACGCTCAAGAGTAAAGAGTAGAAGGTGTATACAGTGATAATATATAAAGTATATGTCAAACTAGTCAGCTGCCTCACCAGTCACTCTGTGGATGTTAAATAAAGGATTGGCAGATCGGCCTACGTGACACCAACTGAAGCTGAGACGCCTGATAAATCATCTTGCGTGCGCCAACTGTTCACAGTGAAAGTGTGAAATGTAAACACAAGCCTGAGATAACCTGCCCCACTGGAGCTTTTATCAGTCAGCAGAGATTTTATAAGAAGATCATCTAGAAATAATCAAATGATATATTGCCTCTTGCTGTGCGTTAAATTGCTGTTATTTTAATGTTATGCTGTCATTGTTCAGGGACCCTGTGAGTAACACATCAGGCCTGACCCTGGAGCAGCTGAGCTCCTTCAAGAATCTGGAGGAGATTACAGGTACTGAACACTGAGGAGAACAGTGAGGAAGTCTTTGTTGAATTCAACTGTTGCAAATTTAATGATTCCAGATTTAACCACATAGATGTCTTTGTGTACAGATCACACTGTGTCTCCTCTGTTAGAGTCCTTTAGTATCTTTGTTTGATGTTGCTCTGCAGGTTATTTGTACATTGATGCCTGGCCAGAAGAGTGGACTAACCTGAGTGTGTTTGAGAACCTGAAGGTGATCAGAGGCAGGATGCTCTACAAGTAAGACCTTAAATCTGACTGACATGTCTGTCTTTATTTTCTCTGCACATTAACCTTATTGTCCCCAAACTAACACTCCCTCACTCTACTGTACATGTTTTCACCAATGTGATTTTAGTTGCTTGCAAATATGACATAAAATGTATTTTTCTTTGTAATAACAGATCCTTTTATTGATTATGTTATTAACAAACCAAGAAACCAACTGGATGCAAACATTAGACCCATTGTTGTTCATGTTCTTTGAATGAATGTGTAGAAAAACAGTAATAAATAAATAATAATTTAATTACTCAGTTACTCTGACATTAAGTACGAGTGAGACAAATGAAGAAAAAAGAAACTTGAGAAAAATTATTATTGAAAAAACATGAAAAGGATCATCGACAAACACATAGGTCGTCAACCTAAACGGACTGTTTTGTTGTTTTGAAGTAGGGTTGTATGAGGTCCTTATCCGTACTCAGTGTGTTTACCATAGTAGATGATAGTCAACTTTACCCAGAGTTTGGAGACACAGGCAGGAGTACAGCCACGGAAGCTCAGAGATGATCCGCTGCCAGTTAGTGTTATTGTCTCACTTTCGATGAATCCAATTTGAACTCAAAAGTCACACAATAACACAAACAAATTAACTTTTCGAGGCAGCAGTAGATTTACTTTTTTAGGTGGCTAAGATACGTTTTGCTGCTGCCCCTGTCTACTGCAGTACATTGCTCAACTTCTGTGGTGGTAGCCCTGATCGCTTCTACGAACTGAGCATGTACCAACCACCATCTGCAATGACTATGGCTAATACTTCATACAACCCCAATTCAGAAAGTCCAGACTATCCTTTTAAATGGTGAGACAAGCATGTATACCAACTAGACTATCTATATGTGTGTGGAGTTGGATGTGGTTCCCGCCATGGGAGGCTGTCACACATAGGTAAAAATGCAAATGTGTCACCACATGCAACTGTCTTCATGTCTACCCACATTGCGTCTTTGTTTGTGCTGTTTTTTTTGTTTGTTTTACGACTACATGTCTCTGGTTCAGTCGAGGCAGTTTGTTCACTTTCAGTGTTATAAAGGCTAATTATTAGCCAGCACAGCTGCATTGACCTTCACCACACGCCAGCCAGGATAACAGTAAACATCTACGGGACACTAGGACACTATCTAGTGTAGCATGCTCAAACTAGGTCATAACGATAAGTGGGAAATCTGCCTGTCTGTTTTACAGCAACGTCTAAAATTATGGGCTGTTGTTTGGGTATTGAAACAGTC